>JANHFX010008975.1:0-69508 GCA_027560015.1 Chloroceryle amazona
AGCCGCCGCCTCCGCCGCCGAACGCGCGTCCGGGTCTGGGAGCGCCCCGGCGCCATGAGGGGCTCATCGGGAGGCGCGGAGCAGGGTCCCCAGCGGAGCGGCCAGAGATGGCGGGGCCGGTGACAGCCGCCTGGTTGCACAAGGGGCGCGACGGGGCCGGAGGGTGGAAGAAATTAACCTTCTTTCCCGGCGCCTGGCCTCTTTTCCGCATCCCCGCTTGATGAGGATCGTGGCGGAGGCGGTGCGGCCCCGCAGTGTACTGGCCGGGCCCCTCGTGTCAGCGCATCTTGGAAAATAGGTGGCAAACAACACATCTGAGCTCGCAAACGACAACACTGTATATAGAATGTGTTCATGGCCATACTATGCACGCCCGCCCCTTGCCAGTCTATCTATATACGTGTCCGGAACACCGTTAACTCCCAGCAACACGGAGCTCCCAGGCAGGGTCTTTGAAACGTGCCGGGCAGCACGTTTGAAATGTTTCAATGTCAGGGCTGGTAGGGAAAAAACTGTTTCCCCACTTGGTGCTTTCTGGCCAGGACCTACGTGTGTAGCGTTGTGCTCTCTGCCTAAGTCTTGCTCCAGCCAGGTGGGCTCTGAGGACTTGCAGTGTGCTCTGTGGTGTCATGCTTCGGTTAAAAGAGTACGGGACGGAAAGATGAGAGCAACAGGGTGTTTTGCAGTTCCCAAGTGTACTCAGCTGTTAAGAGTTACAAGAAACTGGAAAACACTTAAAGAAGAGGTTAGGACCCAAATCCGCTTACATTGGTAAGATTCTTGTCACTGACTGATTATGGGCAGAGTCCCATTACTTGTTAAATTAATATTTGTGTACTAATTATGGCAAGAGCATTAGAAACAAATGCAAATCATAGCTTCAGTGGTGTGAGAAGTTAATTTGCTCTCTCTCACTGTGCTGAGGAGCAGGAGATGCTTTGAGTTGTTCTCCTGTCTGCCTTTTGTCTGTGAGATGACTTTGGACAAGTCGTTTTGGCTTCTACTGCCTGCCTTGACTTCCATCTTTATAGGATGAGGATGCTGATAACAGTCTCCATTAGAGGAGAGCTGGAGCCTCTGAGATCCAGAGATCAAACACGCTCTGTGAAAGCCGTGCCTCGATGACCGTAATGGTTAACACTAATAATAAATAATACTAGCAAATGATAATTTAACAGCAGTATGGGAGATTATACCAGTAACCAGAAGTTTGTAATTGCTATTTACAAGTGCTTGGATGCATATTCATGACTCAGAGCTGCCTTTTCTGCCAAGTTCTCAATGCTGGGGAGAGGTTAGAGGTGGGGGAAGGTGTTTTCTTCTGTGCGTGGGAAGCAAGACACAGGCAAGAAGCAAGGCAGGGAGGGGACAACGATAACAGAAGGCGGCCCAGAGAGGTGCTGTGAGACAGGTTTCTAGATTTGTTTTCTATATCTATACTCTTTATGTTTTGTTTTCTTTTTTACTGCAGTAGATTGTAAATGTCCTGCTCAGCTGGGTGAAGAGGTGCAGTGCTTGCTTGGGCAAGTTAGGACAGTTCCCCTTGGGCCATGTGCAGCCTCATCTTGCTTGAAGCCAAATACCCATGGTGGGCCAGTAAGGTTCTGTTGGTGCCTTACCGGTGCCTTTCAGGACGGAGCCAGGGAGAGGAATTTAAGCCATTTGTTTACCCAGGAGCAGCCTCCCAGAAGAGCCAGAAGGCATTTGCACCTTAAATGCCTCAGAGGCACCTTCTCTGAGGTGCTGCTGCTCAGCTCTGGGGTGATGTGTGACTGTGACCTTGTACCTTGCATCCATGGGCATGCCAGATGTGCAGACTTGGCAAGTCAGCTGCTGTGCTCTGACGGAGAGCAGTAGCGAGGTCGATCTCATACAGATGCAGCTCAGGAACATTTTGCTTTGATAAGATAGTGTTTAGTACACCAGGGGGCAGGTTTCTCAGTAGCAGCGATGGATTTTACGTTCCTTCCAGTCACTCTAAATCAATGTCATTTTGGAGGCAAATTTTAATTGGGGAATATACGTGCTACCAGGAAGACATGCATTCAAAGCACAGCTCCAGGCCCCTCATCAGGGTTGACAGCTTTCCCTGTGCAGCACCTTTTGTGATTGCGTACATAGCACACATTTTTTTCCTTTTACAAGTGTTGCATCCTGCTGATCAGTTCCTGCAGCATACACGGTGATAGGTGTGATCCTGTTAAAGGTTGTACAAGAAGGCTAAGACCCAAATACTGGCTCCTGCTTTGTGCTTTTGTATTGGTGTTACTGGCCTGCTGTGGTGTGGGGTCTGCCAGCTATTTTTTTTTTTGTCTCCAGATTAGCAGATAGACTTAAAAATAGGATTGGGCATGATGCAACAGTTTAAAGTCTTAGTTCATCAATCAGCTTTCTGTTGCAGTGCTCTCAGATCCCAGAGTCCATGGGTGCTGGTAGAATTCTTTGCTCCGTGGATCCGTATGTGCAATGTGATTTGCAGGATGAGATCCACTAGTCCAATTAGTGGTCACTAGATCAATTAGTGATATGCGTGGACATAATGCTTTGAAGAACTAGCTTAGCTAAAATCCCTCTGATATCTTTGGGGTTAAGCACGCTCAGTGTTTCCTTGGGTTCTTTAGCACCTTGTTAGGATTGTGCTTTTCATGTGTTGTCAGCAGGTAACAGAAGGAAATAATTGTCATTTTTAAGAGTAAAGGCTTTCTGAAAAATCAAACCAAACACTTAAAATAGTAATTCATTTTACTGTGTTGTTCTGCTAACATTCTGAGCAGGCATTGTGTTCTCAGGCCATGAGAGCCAGCCCAGTGCACCCCAAGAGCTGGGACCTTCTTCTAGAGGACACAGAGATGTTGCAGGGGAGATAACTGCCCTTAAATGTGTTTAATGCAGCCTCTTGAATACAGGCAGGTTCCTCCCTGGCAACTGAATAGTCTCTTAAATTCTTGCAAAGGCTGTTTTTCTGGGATTTCCATCTTGGTACCTGGAGGAATTTTTATGTTACAGCTGGCAAACAGCCCCACATGGAGGGTGGGGAAAAAAACCCCAAATAGTCATTTCTCAAGCAGCAGGGTGATCTTTGGCAAGCCAAGGCTGCAGGTACATAGGTATTTACTGTCTTGCAAGGGAGGGAGGGAAACAAAGTGCGCTCTAAAGATACTGGGAACATGCAGATTGCCTTTTGAGATCCTGGGTTTTGTCATGTGGGCACAGTGCTGAACTGGGAGCAAGGCCTCCTTTCTTTGCTTACTTCTATTACTCCTTGATTTGACTTTTCAAGTTCAGAAGGAAGCTTTTTAAGCTCTTTTGAGTTCCTATGTGCTACTTGCCCCAGCAAGTAGATGAGAAGGTGTTCCTGCTGTTGTCATTTGTTTTGTGAAAACCATGCTGAAGGGACTGCTGCAGCAGAACCACATTTCTCCTCTCCACTAGACACTGCTGTATTTAAACCATAACAATAGCACTGACTGTGCACGGTCATGTGCATCAGGCTGTCACCCATGTCGTATTCAGTTGTCACACATAAACTTAAAAATAACTGTGGAGAGAGCTGATGAACCAGTGTGTGACAGAAGTGAAAAAATATATATTATTTTTAATTTTACTTACCTTTATTATTGTAATCTTTACCCATTGTCACACAGCCCTGGCAAGCGGTCTTCATTCACTGAACTTTTCTGTGAAGACTTAATTTGATTGAAGGCTCTATTGACCTTTTGCTTCTCTACCTCATTTTTTTGGTAGTGAAGAACACACAGCTGAGAAAGACCGTCCTAAAAAATAATGATAATGAAGTGATGGGAAGTAATGATGCAATGAAAAATTGGAGTGTTTGGGATGCAGGAGACTGCTCAGAATGTGCTGGTTTTGTGAGCAGCCACAGTGTGCAGTCAGTATGAAATCATCTTCAACTCCCTTTTTTGTTTTGTTACCCTTTGATATGGAAAGGTGGGATTTCAGGTAGTAATGTTTGTTCTTTATTCCTCTGCTGTGGTTAGAATCCAGTTACGGGGCTGCTTTCAGCTGGTACGGACCATAAGGATGCTTGGGTACGGGACAACATCTACAGCATCCTGGCTGTGTGGGGGCTCGGGATGGCTTATCGGAAGAACGCGGACCGGGATGAGGATAAAGCCAAAGCCTATGAGCTCGAGCAGGTATATCAAGAGTTTGGTGTAAACAGTTACGCCGTTGGGTTTTTATTCATATAACAATGGTTTTGAACTGTATGTGTGCATTGCTGTTATGTCTAGGATCTGTTGGGAGTTTTCCCAGCTTGGAGTATGTGTCTTGTTCCTATCAGGTCCATACCCATTGCAGCACACAGTGTGCAGTGCTCCTGGCAGCCTTCTTTCAAGCAGGCTTTGGAGAACTGCAACAGAGAGGTTCGCATCTGACTTAAAATATAAACAAAACATATAGGGATCAGTCTTCTTATCAGTTGTCCAATTGTTGAAGATCAGACCTAGGCCACTTGGATCCTAGGGTAGCAATTTATCTGCCAGACTGTTCTTCCCCGTAAGGAGAAGGTGCTGTTCAAAGTAGCAGTCTGTGGAATGGGCACTTGGGTCATCTCACAGAAGTTGCACACAGTGGATAGACACGTTGGATCAAACCAGACAAGGCAGCAGTCTCCAAACTGGTAAAACTCATGTCCTGGAGAATTAGAAGAGGAGGTAACTCACACAATTAACTTTTATAATCTGCAGCTAGGAAAGTGGGTGTCAGAAGCGAGAGTGTAGAGGTGGCTTAAATGGGAAGTGAGGGGACTGTTAGTGTCAGTGTCCTGCTGTTGTTTTGAAAGCACTGGGTAAATTTTACTCTGACAAGGACTGCTCAAACCAGGGAGATGTGTGGTGACAGAATAACCTTGGCTCAGTTCATGAGATCACATTTTGAGGCTATAATAGTTTTGGGATGAAAAGATGGGATTGATTTCTTTGCTTAATGCAAAATCTTTCACTTATCTTTTTAGGCATTAAAGGAGTTTTCTTTACATTAATCATCTGCTTTCTGGTTTACTGTTTATATAAAGAGGAGAAGAAGCTCCACAGGTTTTCAAATCATGTCAGTGTCTTGCAGTCATCCACCAGCATTCCCTGGATCTGTCTCTGTAAAAATCATCATCAGCATTATTATTATTATTATTATAAGACATAGCATTCCTCTTACTTCCTTAGCTGGACAGAAGGACCACAGAGAGTTGCTCCACTGTTTACAGAAGTCCTTTGGGTAAAAATTTGTTCTCCAAGATAGGGATGTAGAAATAAAAATCAACCAGTCCATTAAAAAAAACCAAACATGTAAAGCATTTCAGGCAAATATGCTTTTTTTTTTTTGCCTTTGTCAGGAGGTTATTAGGGGGTGTGAACTTGGTCAGTTTTGAATGTTTGGAACAGCTGATGAGGCTGCCCCTGTCAGAGAGTCACTGCTCTGTTTTGTTCTGCAGAACGTTGTGAAGCTGATGCGAGGACTCCTACAGTGCATGATGAGACAGGTAACATTATAGGTATGAGTTGAACCAGTATGTGTGGCATTTAAAAAGCATTTCATCTGAAGCCTGTATTCCTTTTTTTTTATTTCTGGAGAGTGAGTGTTTTGTGTGTGTGTAGGTGGTGGTGTGGGGAGTTTTTTAAACTCTTAAACAAAACACTGATTTATTTTCACATTTTTGAGATTGTGCTTGTAGCAAATTGCAGTTTTGTCTTTGCAAACTCTTTTTTTCACCATGATGAATACCTGTGATCAAGATCTGAACTCAATAAGGTAATTTCATCTTTTTCTTCCCTGAAGAGATGTGGATTTAGCTGGAGCCTAAAGTTAAGAGTTGTTTTCAAGCACTCTTGACTAATCAGAACACACAGAAGTAACAGAAATTAAGACCTCAGATTTCTCCTCACCTAAGAAAAGTTGTTAATTTTGAAATCAATTTGGAGAAATTCTTCTGAGCTGTTTCAGATTTGAGAACTGTGGTGTTTTCTAGGTAGATAAAGTGGAGAAGTTCAAACGCACTCAGAGTACCAAAGACTGCCTACATGCCAAGTATAACTCTGCAACTTGTGCCACGGTGGTGGGGGACGACCAGTGGGGGCATTTACAAGTGGATGCAACTTCTCTTTACCTGCTCTTCTTGGCACAAATGACTGCATCAGGTAAGCAGAAGATATTTTTCCCTTGACTACTGTTGCAGTCCTTTTCTGGTTTAGTGTTCATTTAAAAAGCTAAAAAAAAAAGTTGTAACTAGCTTCAAAGACCTTTACATAATTATTACTCAGAAGAAAGTAATATTTCTCTGGGAATGAGATGTGTCTAGGATTACATAGTAACTGTCAGTGTCCCTTCCCTTAATGTTTTCATGCATAGAAATAAATACATGAGATATTCAGAGTCATGTCAGAGAAGAGTTTTGTGTTTGAACACTATGTAGGGCACCCTAAAGTTTCCTCAGAGAGTGGTGACATTGAGTTAGGTACCCCAGTGCCATCCGTGTTCCCCTTCTTGCTGGAGCTGTTTTATCTTGGACTTTTCTCAACTGTACACCTCCTGTGAGGATAAAAATGTGTTTCCTTATGTATTTTCTGTCCTCAGAGCCCGTTGAAATTGACTCCTTCAGAGAGGGTACCTGGTTGCCCTGGTGGTCCCTCAGTAGAGCACTAAGTGGGCAGAGGAGTGGGTAGCTGTGGGAATTGAGATGCACTGCTCCTGAGAGCCAGAGGTGGCTCAGATGTCTCTGGTTTTTACCCACGGTGTCTCAACACCACCCTCCCAGGGGTAGCTTTGGTCTTTGAAACAGTATGTACTGGTGTCCTTTGAAGTATTTTATCAGCAGCAAGTATTGAGGCTTGCTGCCTGATCTTTTGAAATACCACGGGAGTTTTTCCATTGATTCCGTGGGCAGTAGTGGGTAGTAAATAAGCAAAAGCATGAAAACCACTGAAAAGTAAATGTTTCAGTTCTGATCAGTCTAGTTACTCTCCTCCCTTCTTTTAATCAGGGTTACGTATTATCTTCACCCTCGACGAAGTTACCTTTATTCAGAATCTTGTATTTTACATAGAAGCTGCCTACAAAGTTGCTGTAAGTAGTTACATCTAACTCACCTGAGTGCTGCTCAGATGTTGGTGGGAAATTATTTAGTGATGGAGAGGGAAATGGGGACTTCTTCTACCATGAGGAGATCAGAACCTGTCAGGACTTTACACTGTGAGCAGCATCTTTGTAGGTGCTGGGAGGGCTGTGGAGGATTTACTGCTGCCCGGATGAGATATACTTGTTTTATCATAAGAGTAGTTTTTCTTTATTGATAATAATCTTTCATTATAATCTTAAGGGCCTTTCTAAAAAGAGCAGTGTTAAACTTTCTGGAAAGTGACAAGTTGAAGTGGCACAGGGAGAAGCACCCACAGGGGAAGGATGAAGGGCTTTGTGTGTTCTGTGAAGACAGCAATTCATGACTGCAGGCTTGATCCTGCTGGGGTGTATTTTTATATGCTGCTCTTAAAAATGAAAAGGGGTTCTTTGGAGACTTCCCCCCCCTTTTCTTTTGAAGGCAAAGAAACTAATTTCATGCAGGGGTGTGGTTTTATTGTGGGGTGAAAGGAGAACACTGATTTTTTTTATATAATCATGCCATTTTTTTCTTGCTGATGTTGTTGCAGGATTATGGAATTTGGGAACGTGGTGATAAGACAAACCAGGGCATCCCTGAACTGAACGCAAGCTCCGTAGGGATGGCCAAAGTGAGAATGTCTTCCTGACACCTCCTTTGTACCTGTTCTGTCACGCTGAAGGGCTCTGACAAACCCGATGGATTCCTTTGCATGGTCGTCTTGGCCACTGCAGTAGTTAACTGATTGTATAAGAAATTTTGTTTGGGTGTGAGTGACTATTTTTTAGTGTTAAATCCTTGTGAAAATGGCTTTCCTTGAAGGATCTCAGCACAATTATTCTGGAGATCAGAAGAAGGGTACCAGATTCATTGAGCCATGAATCTGATCGATTCAGTGAGGTGCATTCTCATAAAGTGGCCTCTGTTTTTCTATCCCTTTTCCTTAATTCTCCAGCTGCAGTACTAAATGTGATGTTTTCATGTTAAGATTAAGCCAGATGTAAATTCTGGGAAACAGCAGAAAATTATTCATGAGTAATTTAGAGAGAAAATGAGTAAAGGTGTACTTAAAGTGGATATTTCTGGTTCAGCATAACACAAGGTCACAGAGATACTAAATGAAGCTCAGAAGGCCATAAATGTAAATGTGTAATTGATAACTACCTTTGTACATGGTGTCTGGGGGACTGACAGAAGCCAAGTATCATTAAGGTCAAAGGTGTAGTTGCATTTCATCAGGATTTATGAATTACCAAGACTTTTAGTGGCTGCAGGAGGGAGAAACTGCTGTTCTTGGCCACAGTTCAGTCAAATAGCAACGGGGCAGTGTCTGTGGGGGAGGTTATTACTTAGCTGTCCAGTATGAGATTGATAAGTATGAGCCAGATAGCTTTTCTTCTGCTTCAGGAATTCTTCTTAATATTCTCCTCCCATTTCTGCTTTGTTTGGCCACCCGTGTCAGCACAGAGTGTATTCCTTGGAGTGGATCTTGGTGCTTTTTTTTTACACCGTTAGGACTGACCACGGTCCCGATTGTCAGTTCCTCGACATGATTTTCTGCTGCTTTAGTGCTTGGCTAGAGAGAGGAGCTCTGCAGAGCCAGGAAACCCATGTTTGTGTTGGAAGAAGAAAAATTCTCTTATCCCTCTGCAGAGAGATAAGGCAAGCTGTGCTGTGTGAGCTTTCCTCTGTCAGAGACTGACATGACAGTGAGCCTGCAGGACAAAAATGGGCATGGAGCAACATTCCATGCTACCACAACTCTGTGAATATGCATTTCAGAGGAAAGCTCTGTTAGCCTAGCTCTGGCTCTTCTCCTGCCACGTTCCCTGTGTGGTGCTGCACACCACACTTCTGCACAGCCAGGTTTTGTAGCCTGCTAGATTGAAAAATGCATTATAGCTGAGAGGTATGGGATGTGGTGGCTCACTGTTGACATGGAGCATGGTGTGCCTTGGTTTGCTGTGTACAGAGCAAACATCTCATTTCTCTTTCCCTTGGGCAGCAGTAGTGTCAGAGATGGTGATGCTGTCTTCTCAGGGCTCCAGTCTCTGCTGGTTCGGGGGCACCTTGAACAAGCCTTCCTCTTTGAACAGCCCTTCAGGCCAGAGGAGTGAAAGGCCACTAAATGGGGGTTATATTGGAATGTAGGACAGGAGAAGCATTTTTTACCAACTACTTTAATATTTAGATATTATTTCAATGAAAGTGCAGCTCCCTTTTGTTTTGCATTGCCTTTAAATTGTAAGAAGGATCACCAGCACATTAGTGCTCCATCCTACCAGCAGAAAGACAGAAATACTTACATGTTCTAAAATATTATCAAGCTTCCCTTGTAAAGATGAAAAAATGTCTGTGGAGCAAACTTCTGTCCTATATAAATTCCTTCAAAGCTTAAGCACAGCTGCTAGGGTGTGTATTTAGCTTAAAAGGTATTTAATGATTTTGGGTTGTTTGGGTTGTTTTTGAAGGCGGCTTTGGAAGCAATTGATGAACTAGACCTTTTTGGAGCTCATGGAGGACACAAATCAGTGATTCATGTTCTTCCTGACGAAGTAGAACATTGTCAGGTAAAAATTAGTCTTTTGTTTCCTTTGCTAGGGGAAAACCCAACACCCTCTCCCTTTTATTTTTAAATTAAATATTGATTAACTGTACCAAGAACTCAACATAACAAGGATGGCTTCAGATTATGCTGTTCACCCTGTTTCTAGCAGATCATGTGGAAGTGAGTGTGGTGAAGCATTCTTGTTCTAACTCAGTTAAAAAAAATCTTCAGCAAGTTCTCTGTCAGTTTGCAAATAGTATCATCTATTCCATTTGCATTTGACACAGTCTTCCGAAGTAGGGAAGCTGTTTTACATCTCTCTTTTCTCTTCCTGTTTTGCTCAGTCTATTCTGTACTCCATGTTGCCAAGGGCATCCACATCAAAGGAGATAGATGCTGGCCTTCTCTCTATTATTTCCTACCCAGCTTTTGCAGTGGAGGATCTAAACCTCGTTAATGTAACCAAGAGTGAAATCATATCCAAATTGCAGGTAAGGGTTTCCTTTATTTCTATTTTCCAGAGTGAGAGAGAAGCAGAACCTCCCATTCTTAACCAAAAGTCCTAATTAAACAAGGGTTGCCAGAATTGGTTGATCTGTGCATGGAAGAGAGGAAGGAAAATCCCTAAGTGACACTTAAAACTGAGCACATACTTTGATGTTGATGTTAGTCTGTGAGGAAGAACAGCATGTGAAGTTTTCTGCCCTTTTGTCTGTTTTTACAGGGACGCTACGGTTGCTGTCGCTTTCTCAGAGATGGTTACAAGACACCCAGAGAGGTACTTCTGATGTGTATTTTCAGTAGGCATTAGGAAAAGTTTTATCTCTTGTTTATAGACACATTTTGCCTCACTTACATGAAGGGGTGAAGTACTGTGTTTCTGTAAGAGAACATCTTAGTGTATTTGGAGGTAATCCAGATACCCACCCTGGAAATAACACAGAGGAGGCTAAGGCCTTGAAAAATAATTATTAAAGACAGAACTTAATTCATAATATTGTAGGAAGTGAACCCTTAGATATGTTTATGATGCCTAAGCAGAAGCCATGTCTCTGAGGCATCCCAAAATATCTTTGAACTAAGAAGAGTCGACGCTGTTTGGGTGACATGCAGATCCTAAGACTGGGAAGGGCTCATTTGTCTAGGGAGCGATTAATAAACGTGAAACAGAGGTCAAGAGACTGCTTGGAAACCAATTCTGGTGGTTTTATTGGTTTCTTGGTTTTAATTACTTGTATAAAATAGGCTGTCATTATGATTGGAATATGAGCAACTCATTTAGCACTGTGACTAAACAAGTATGATTGAATTTCTAGGATCCAAGCAGGCTGCACTATGATCCTGCTGAGCTCAAGCTCTTTGAGAATATTGAATGTGAATGGCCAGTATTCTGGACGTATTTCCTAATCGATGGAGTATTTAATGAGGACAGAATTCAGGTGAGGAAAGAAGTTACTTCCAGTGGAAATGCAAAACCATTTGCCCACAGCATTTTGCAGCTTTGTTCCCTGTTTATTTGGAGTATCAGTTGGATACCCCATCAGCAGGATGAGTGCAATCTTCAGCCCATCTAATCTTCCTGGGGTGTTTACAGTGTGGTAGAAGCCACAGTGTTCTGCTCACTGAGGCATTGTTGCCCTCTGTCTGCCAGGTCCAGTGGCTCTGTTAGCTGATGTGGTCCAGCTGGGATGAATGGGGCTTGTTTACCTGGTTCTGGCATATCACCAAACTTGATTCCTTCTTCCCAGTTACTTCAGGATGACACCAACTTCTTCCCCCAGCTTCTGTGGCTTGACTGCTGAGAACAAGGTTCATAGTACTTCCAGCCCTCTTGTACATTCAGAGAGATTTAGGGTTGAATTATGAGGTGCCATTTAATTTTTACAAATTCCCCAGCTTTCTTCATGCCTTTACTGAATCAGGCATCCAGCTGCTCAGGGAAGCTATATTGATTGTAGCCCTCCAAGTGTTATAGTGGCACTTGGAACGTATTGGCAAGTTAAACAGCAACCAGTAGCCAGGTCTAAATGTATCCAGGTGGATTATCTGGGATGGTATGTACCTTGTTGCCTTGTGTGCATGGTCAGGCTGGGCAATTGCTGCTAGTTCCCAGTGCTTAACGTAGCTGGGTGAGTCACTGAGACACTCAGGTGCATGTCTGGTCTTCCCCAATCACTGCTGCAAACATATGGTTGCAATGGCAGCAGTTACTGGGGGGGTGAAGCACATTGAGGACTCAAGAGGAGTGGAGAAGGACAGGATACTGGAAGTGCCAGTGTGGCATAAGAAGGAACCCGTGGGTGCCTTACTCTGTGTGTTCCACTTACTCAGAAAAGGGTAGCAGAAGTAGGATTTCAGAGGCAGGTGCTGGTAGTGCTTGACAACAGCTTCCCTGTAAGTAAAAACTTGGAATGGGATCATTAAGAAATGGAACAAAATAAGGGTTCTGGTAAAAAGAATAGAAAATGTGCTTTATTTTGTATTAGTCTTGTTCATAATATGTTGTGTAACAACATGGCAACATGAGGATTTTCTGTTAGGTTTTCAGTGGGGCAAATTTTTAAGCATCCATGTAACTGCATTGTCATCTGTTGCAAATCTGGTGTAGGATTTGTTCCAGTGACTTCTTGATAGGAATATGTTAGAAGTTTTGTACTGCCATCAGCATGTTACAGATTAAAGATGTGTGTTTGTGTTTCTGAGGCTGATATATTGAGGTGCTGGAGCTGTCTCTGAGAATGTGACTCGTGATCTTCCCTCAGCAAGTAATGATTTGCCCCCCTTTTCTTTTTTAAATGAACTTTCAACAGAAAAGTACTACTGCAAAATTCTAAAACTACTGGTTTAGTTTTGCTGACTGTAATGTGTATTCTCACTCTCCTTAAAAATATTTCCAGGTACAAGAGTATAGAGAGGCTCTGGAAGGAATACTTATTAGAGAGAAGAATGGGATTGTACTAATGCCTGAGCTGTATGCAGTCCCTCCAGAAAAGGTACTGTGGAAACACAGCATCTGCCTCGCTATGCAAACTATAGGTGTCAAGATCAAAGTTGGGTTTGTAGTTTTCCTGTAGCTGGTAAATCTAAGCCAGCAATAAATACTACTGCACATTAGTTAAAAACAAAGAGACCTCTCACAGCTCCTGCTGAGAAATGGTAAACTTTAGGCTGCCAAATGGTCACGATTTTTACTTATGAATCTGGATGCCTGCAGAAATATTAGAGCAGGCCTAAAGTTTTAAATCCTTATAACAAGACATATATTTAAAAAGTGCTGATGCTGACTTAGGAACTAAAGCTCAAAGAAGAGATAAAGCATAGTCTGTCCTGCCTGTCTGGTCTATTGATTCTGCTGTTACTGTTTACCTCATTCTCCCATTGTGACAGAGAAATTCAGAAGAGTTCATGTGCTCTTCTGTGCAGTTTGCCTTGTATGCCTCCCTGCCCACTTCTCCTGCTCCAAGATTCTCAGCTCCCACGTATTAAGGGTGTAGTGCCTCTGGATTGGACTGAGTTTGGTCAGGGAGTGCTGACAGCTGATGTACTGCTTGCAGAGCTAAGGTGGAAACTCTGAATTGCCTTCCTGGTGGGCTCAAGTGTGTAAGAGTTCAAGAGCCTTCTTGTAAATTTTGATATGATGATCATCTGATGAACAGGCCAAATAGAATAGATTTTGCCTGCCATTTATGAATTTTAAAATTGGTAAAGCTATTATCTAGGAAGGTTTTTTTCCCCCTGGCCTCAATAGATGTGTGTACTGCAAAACCAAGGCAGTTTTTCTAAATTGAGAAGACTCTACTCTTATTTTTTTCCATTAAGCATTCTTGCTAGTCCAGGAAAGCTGGAACAGCCTTCATTTTTGGAAAGCACCTTTACTTCAGGAAGCAAGATAGACACCAGTGAAGTTCCAGTGTCATCTTGACAAGGGGTTGGAAAGCAGACACACTATTGCCTACAGCCTGCCCAGAAGGAAGGTGGCAAAGGCATGATGAGAAGAAAGGGGAGGTGCTAACACCAAAGATCTTGGTGTCAGTAATAATGCCAGGTTAGAAAGGGTAGATTATCAAATATATGTATATTTTTTAAATACTTTGATGATGTTGATTGTTCTTCACAACTTCAGGGTAATTTTTCTTGCTCATGCATTTGTTTTCAGGTGGATGAGGAGTATGAAAATCCTCACTCTGTGGATCGTGTTCCTGTGGGAAAGTTACCTCATCTTTGGGGCCAATCATTGTATGTCCTTAGCTGCCTACTATCAGAGGTAATTGTTTCTTGTGTAGTAGGTGAGCTTGTATTTCATTTTGTTTCCAGATGGCTTGGGCTTTAAGTACAATTTGGTTGACAGGCAGGGGGTCAAGGTATTTTCCAGTAGAAACATGAAGCGTGGAGAGGTGACTGAGCTTTCAGGAGCTTTGGACTGGGTTTTTTGTTTTTACTGAATGTACTTGGTAGACAAGGAAGATAAAGGCTTTAAGTTTTGCTTTCCTGATAATAATCCAAAAATTGGTTCAAGTTTCTTCTAGATGTCGTCAGAAGCCTTTTACTTATTTTTTGTTTGTTTCCTTTCTTTTTTTCTTTCTTTTGGATTTATTCTAGGGTTTTCTTGCTGCAGGTGAAATTGATCCATTAAACAGGAGGTTCTCCACTGGATTGAAACCTGATGTTGTAGTACAAGGTGAGGGAGTTTTTGGACATTCTTGGTGAATTGGATCATGTCGTGGTCAAGCCCCTATGTACAGAAAAGAAAGATATGGTTAAAAATAATGTGGAATTTTGCATGGGATGTAGATGCTTTGATGATACTCTGAGAAGAGCAAAGGAGTTGTTTGCCCAGCTGCTTTTTTTCAGGAGGGAAGATCACATTTAACAAACTTTTTAAAAAAATACTTGTTAAAATTTTAAAACTCATCAGAGACTGGAGAGTTGCAAACTTAATCTTGTAATGAAAAGGAAAATCTTGGTGGATTCTGTTAAGAAAGAACAGGACTAAGGGGTCTGTTTAGCTTGGAGAAGAGGAGGCTGAGAGCAGATCTTCTTACCAATGTTTATAAATATGTAACGGGTGGGTGTCAGGAAGGTGGGGCCAGGCTCTTCTCAGAGGTGTCCAGTGACAGGAGTAGGGACAACAGCCATAAACTGGAAACCATGAGGCTCAACCTCAACATGAGGAAGTACTTCACTGTGAGGGTAACAGAGCACTGGAACAGGCTGCCCAGAGATGTGGTGGAATCTCCATCCCTGGAGACTTTCAAAAGCAGCCTGGACTTGTTCCTGTGTGACCTACTCTAGGTGATCCTGCTCTGGCAGGAGGTTGGACTAAATGATCTTTAGAGGTCCCTTCCAACCCCTAGCATTCTGTGACTGTGAAGGGAGACAGGTCAATTTAGTTTCTGTGCAGCCCCCTTTCAAAGGCTTGAGAGAGCATTGAGTGGGGGAGTGAGAGAGGTGAGGCAGCCAGACTTAGGGCTGTCTCTCGGCTGCTGCAGGGGTGGCTCCTTTAGTCAGTGCAGAAACAGCCCAACCCAGAAAACTAAGTAGAGGGCAAACACCAGCTGATCAGGTCTTAAATGCTTTTCAAGGGCCTGTACCACTCTGGAAAAGCACCCAGCTGATTGATCAGGAGTAGCCTTTGTCAATGACCCTGTGACCTGGGTTTACCCGCTGTTTTCAGTAGAAATAGAAGTGCTTGTTTATATTTAGCATTCTTTGACAAGTATTTATATTGCAAAGAAGAATACTGAATTATCCAAACCAGTAAGCCACCTAACATGGGCAAAACCTGCATGACAAGAGGTCCAGTCCAGAGCCTGGACCATAAATTCCTCTGATTTTGGAACTTCTGTTTTTTTCCCTACCTCTGCCATTTTATGGCCACAGCCAAAGTTTGACATTGTGTTTCCCTGTGTTTTATGGGGAAAAAGCCCTACCTTGTAAAAAGGACTGCATGATCCAAACCAGTGGTACTGAAAGAAATTAGAAGAAACTGATAAAGCTAAACCTGCTTTGAACAGCAGGTTGGAGTAGAGACCTCATGAGGACTCTTCCAACTTGAACTACCCTGTGTTCCAAAGTGGACAAGAATGACACGTTCAAAAGTAAAGAGAGCCAAAAACTGTCTGGTATCCTCTTGCAATCCCTTTTGATCTCACTGGCTTGTAAGTTAAGAAAGACATGAGGCCTTTGTGCATTTTTAGTGACTAAATGCATTCGCTGACAGGTGATGGTAGGGACAGTTAAGAGTGGAACATTGGTTCTTACTAGTGATTTTGTTTCCTGTTATGCAGTAACTGTTTTGGCAGAAACTAATCAAATTAAGAATCTCTTGCAAGACCATGGAATCAATGTTCAGAGCATTGCTGATATCCATCCACTCAGAGTGCAGCCAGCTCGCATCCTGAGTAACCTCTACACCATGCTGGGTAGGTATTTGAATGTGGAAGCCTTTCTAATACAGCTCTGAAAGTTGTGGAGTTTAAAGGATGGTGATTTGTTTCTTGTATCTCTTGCTTCACACTGTCTCAATCTCTTTGATTTAATTTATTTAAATTTGATGTTTAAAAATGCATTTCTGAAGTGAAACTTAATAAAATTAGAACTTCTGTCTTAAATAAGGAACTCCCAACAGGAAGAAACAAAAAGAAAGCCTCATTAGAAAAGCTGGCCAAAATACATGCCCTTGGAGTTCCTGCAGGAACTTCTACAGAAAAACTGGCTTTAGAAAAATGCCTGGAAGAACACAGAAAAAAGTCAGAGTACTGTACAAGTATAATTTTTATGTTTGGAAACAGCAGTGTGGTTGCTCTTTTATCTAGCAGACAGTCTAGGAAGTTTTCTGCCCAAGTCAGGGAAGCTGGAGTGCTGTTGGAGCATCTTTGGGCTGTCATGTTCTTGCTAATGTTCCTTCCCACCCTGAGCTGAAATGAGCTGCTAAAGCTTTTTGTCTCTTGCAAACTCAGAAGCCTTAGGACTTTAAATACATTCTGATTCCTCAGCAGTGGCCCTCAAGCCCTGTTTTCCCCTTAGCCTGTCAGCTGGGTTAAATAAATGCCCCAAAACTATAGTCACTGAAAGTCTTTTGAGCACCATCTCTTTTGATAATCCTTGCTGGAATGAATGGGGTCTTGGTGGAAAATTTGTTACATGTACTCCTAATTGAACTTAGTTTTCCTACTTCAAGCAATGCCAGCAACTCGGAACTCAAAATTGTGGATGTTTCTACCAGGTAAAACTGGGGTGAGGTTACTCAGCACTGGTAAAGATTCCTTTGCAGTTTGGATAAGGGGAGCCATAGCGTGCTTCTCTTTCAGTCTAGAGCATGATCCCGTAGTAATCCAGTTACACATAATCATAGAATCACCTAGGTTGGAAAAGACCCATGGGATCATCGTGTCCCAAAATGCTCAGGGGGAGTATGAGGCTGTTTGTGGGGTGGGTTTGGGTTTTTTGTTGTTGTGGTGATGTTTTTTTGTTGTGGTTTTTGGTTTTGGTGTGTGGTTTTTTTTGTTAACAAAGTTTTCTGGAAGCATTCAAAGTAATGGGGCCTTCAGATAAGTCTTAGAAAGTGTGCTCTTGACATGGAGAAGGGAAATGGCATGTGCTGCTTTTGGGAAAGAATCTGTCTTTTGATCTTGAAGAACTTTCAACAAATGAAACGTTTGCAGGGCTTTGTGAAGCTTACATTTATTTCATAATTGCTTTCTTTCACTAAGCAGGGGGTGAGTAGGATGGTTCAACACACTGGTGTATTCTTTTGAACAGTGACTTCTGTGGCAGTGTTCATGGTGGTATTTTTTCAGGGACGTGGTTGGTTGGCTCATATTCCTTGTCAGATTCAAGTCCACTTCTGGCTACTTGGGTGAAGGGTGCAGTGTGGATCATTCACTAATAATCTCTATGGAGAAAAGAGGAGCTTAATTAGCCTGGTGAAAAGAATTAAAATTTATCTTGGTATTTGGATTTAATTTTAATTCTGTAGGCAAGAATTTAAGTGCTACAATTAAAGCACTGCAATTTCTGTTGTATGTGGATGGCCTTGTTTATAAGAGGACATACCTCCTGTCCTTTTTGGTGGGGAAGCATTGGGTGCTGAGCAATAACTGTAAAATACTGGATCCCCTGGTAAGTGAAACTCAAATTTGTATTTTTACTTAAGCCCTTGAAGATCTCTAAGTAACATACTTGGTGGTTGCTACAAAATAGACCACTCTGTCTTCTGCCTTGCTGGTATCAGTGAAATAGGTCTCCTTGTCTAAAATGGTGGTTGTGGAAAACCACACAGGAAATTTTAGGTAAGACTTTTTATTTTTTTTCCCCTCTTTTCTTCACAGGCCAGAACAAAAACATGAAGTTAAGTGGACGGCCGCACCGACATATTGGAGTGTTAGGCACCTCCAAGCTGTACATGATAAGAAATCAAATATTTGCTTTTACCCCTCAGGTGAGCACGTAAAGTTTGCAGGAAAATCACTGCTTGCTTAATGGCTGATCATTAGTGAAGCACTTTGATTTTACATGTTGTCACTGTAAGTAGAGCAGGGCTGATAAAGCAGGTGTGCTTTGCTTTGTGGGGTTTTAAGAGCGTTGGATGATCAGCATGGTAGAAGTGCTGATAAATCTCTCTTCTGTCATACAGAGTCTGGCTTCTTTGGCTTCTGGCTGAGGAGAACGCAGCAAATCGATAGTACAAGGTTGTTACTGATCTCAGCCTGAACCAACATTCTAGCTAATGAAATAGTTTTTCCCAAAATAGGTCACTTTATATATCTTTCTACCGATTGCTTTGATGGAAAATTTAGTTTCACATAAGCATGCCAAGTACAGTAATCCCCAAGAGAATAAGATGTAATCTTTTCATTCTGTTGTTGAAAGGGTCAATAGCACTGACAAAGGGACGTTCTGTCTTTGTTTTCTGGTTAGTGTCTTTTTCAGTGTAGCTGGAAGTTTGGATCCTTTCAGAATGAATGCCTTTTCTTTATACATTTAATGAAATATGACACACTTATTCCTGTAGACTTACTCTAAAAGGTGGTACTAGAAAGCCAAGGGCTGACCTACTCTAAACATGTGCAACTGGATCAGGATAAAGGATGCTCACACACTGCTGAATAGATCTTGACTAACGTAGTCTTTAAATTCCAATGGAGAACATTCAGTGGACTCCATAGATGGCTTCTGTAATGCTTCATAACGTCCAAACAACACTGGATTACTGCAAAAAATGTGGATCCTTTCCAATTCTCCCCCAAGCAGCTTTATAACAGATTATTTCTTGTGTTGCTCCCCCACTCCAGTTTTAACTTTTGCAAATGAGCAAAAAAATCCTTACAGTCATGATTTTTTTCAAAATACCTCTTTGTCCACCTATTACTATGCAAATAGAACTCAATATTTCAGCTAAAATCTTGCCATGTATCATTTATGTATTAATATATTCCAAAATGGTGTTTATCTTTGCATTAGCAACACACAGTTGCTGCGTATTCTGTGTTTGACTAAAACCTCTGTAAGATTTTCCATTGTATATTGTAGCCAGATGTTTCCCCCGGGGTGTTTTTTTTTTGAGGGAGATGGAATTAATGTTTAATTTCACCTTCCTGAAGTTAGCAGTTAACTCATCTATGTTGATCTTGACTAATGTCCACAAATTTTGTGGTTTTGTAGTTTGTATTTCATCCTGTTTTCTCATGAACACATCGATTAGGTGTGGAGCAAAGGCTGACCCCATTTAGATACCCTCTCATTCTGAAAAAAAAAATGGTTTGTCTAGCAGTTCTTCTTCCTCAGATGTGTTTTCTTTAGCTAACTAGTGTGAACATTTGCATAAATTGGGAGTTGTCAGCCACTTTCTTTCATCTACCAGCTAATTGCTCCCAAAGAAGGAAATTGGATTAGTTTGCTGAGGTTCTTTCTTCATATGATTGTTTGGCCATCTTGCTTTAACATTTTATATTTGC
The DNA here is from genome assembly GCA_027560015.1 of Chloroceryle amazona. Classification (NCBI taxonomy): domain Eukaryota; kingdom Metazoa; phylum Chordata; class Aves; order Coraciiformes; family Cerylidae; genus Chloroceryle; species Chloroceryle amazona. Next base: position 19,613 of record JANHFX010008975.1, read on the forward strand.
CTTGGCAGTCTCAAATTTTGTTTTCCTGTGCTTTGTTTTCCTGTGCTTTTGGGTGCTGAAATTGATTTCAGTGGTCTCTGTTATTCTGGCTCTTCCTTTTTAAGGGCGGGCAGTGTGTTTGCTTAGCTCTGGATCTCTAGGTCTTGTTCTTCCTCAATTATCAAAGCAAATTGCCAGTGGCTCAGAGATTCTGTTGGCTAATTTCTTTTAAGATCTGTGAAGTAATTTCTCTGGTTTTTTCTTTCCATACTCAGTTTCTGTGTTTTCCTATTATTTCTGGAGGCTGGAGCAACTCTTCTGCAAGGACAGGCTGAGGTAGCTGGGGTCATTCAGCCTGGAGAAGAGAGGGCTCCAGAGAGACCTTATAGCAGCCTTCCAGAGTCTGAAGGGGGACTACAAGAAAGCTGGAGAGGAACTGTTTACAAGGACATGTAGTGATAAGACAAGGGGCAATGGTTTTAAACTAGATAAGGGTAGATTTAGATTGGACATTAGGAAGAAGCACCTGTAAGAAAATCAACTCTGCCAAACATGGATTTCTTTTTCACAGTTGCAGGGCTTGTTAGGTTAATTCATGCAGTTTGTGTTGTGGTCAAGAATAGCTCGTATGGCTTTTGTGAATGATTTAAGGGAGAAAATGGAAAAAAATGAGAGCATCAGCAACTACTCATATGCCTTATTTCTCTGTTCTCTAGTTTACTGACCAGCATCACTTCTATCTGGCTCTAGACAATCAGATGATTGTGGAGATGCTCAAGACAGAGCTGGCTTACCTCACTTCTTGCTGGAGGATGACAGGGAGACCAACCCTGACATTTCCCATCACCCACACAATGCTTGGTAAACTAACTTTCTGTTTTTAACCAGAGTAGATAACTGCAGGGGAGTAGGGTGGAAGGTCAGTTTGAGGGGACACAGGTGGCATGACCATTTCAAGCTTCTGACATCAAAAGTACAGTTTAATTTTCTTAAGTATATGCTGAATTTGGATGACATGGTAATATTTAATTTTGGTTTTGCTCCCCGTTTATATCCTTGCATCTTCCCATCATCACCATCCTATTTCTGTCCAAAGAAATTTGATAGAAATCCCTTTAGAACTTACCTGGAGTGGGCTGGGTTTTGTCTTCAGAAATCCCTTTAAAAATTGTCTCAGGGTTGTTTCCTATTTGATTGTTTGTTTGGGGTTTTTGAATAAGCTACTATTAATAGCACTTGTGGGTTGGTTTAAATTTCTCTGGTTTACTTCATAGAGAACACCCAGTAATCCACTTTCTTACCATGTCCAAATAATGGGTTGGTACTCTGCAACTCTTCCATTATTCTTTTGCAGTTGATGATGGCACTGACATTCATCCAGCAGTTCTTGCCACCATAAGAAAATTAGAGGATGGTTATTTTGGAGGTGCAAGGTAACGTCAGAACCCTCAAATTGTTGTCTCCTCACGATGTTTTTTAATTAACTCCTCAGTTTTCAACTTGTGATAGTGCACAGACCTCGTACCAGAACTCTGCAGAGAGAGAATGTTCAGCTTTAGTTATGTGGGAGGTTGATGGTAGCTGAACCTCCAATGCAATGGAGAAGATCTGTCACCCAAAGGGTGAACCATCTCTGACTGCCATTAATGGATAGTTCAAAACAAATTTCAAACCTTTGGAAATACAAATACTTAGCCTTGGCTGGGCTTCTGGTTTTTAAAAGTTGTTTTCTTTCCCAGTTATTGGGCATGTCTGAAATGCAAATGACATATAGTACTTGCAAGTTTATGTGTTTCATTCATCTATATATAAAAACAATTTAATATGATGCCACAATATGTCCATCTTAACTTCCTGCTTGTCTTCTCCTAATTGGTATCTTCCTCTGACAATCAAATGTGCTCTCTGCTTTTTAGCAGCACTGCAGTTCTATGAAAAGAGATTCCTGCTCATAGGAAATTCTTAGTCCCAGTTTCTCATGCGTTGTCCTTGGAGTTTAGCTCTTTGTTCAGGGTCTCCCTTCATACCAATATACAGCACCCTCTATAATTAGGCTTTGATTTAAGCCTGTAGGTGTTATCATAACAAAGTTCAGTTCAATTAGTAGCTAGAGCAGTAAGTACTCAGCTGGACCTGCATTTGTGATTCTAAGTACCAGTATCTGCTGCTTTGTAGTTACCAAAGGTGGATTTAACAATCTCTTTGTCTCATAACTTTTGGAGGAGTTTTTGAAAGCTCAGTGAGCCTTAATCAGTATCAAAGTGGTGGATATTCATGCTCTTTGGCCTGCGTTCCTGTTGGCAGGGTGAAGATAGGCAAGCTATCAGAATTTCTTACCACCTCTTTTCATACCTATCTGAGCTTCCTGGATCCAGACTGTGGTGTGAAACTGTTTGAGGACCCTAATGGAGGCCGTAGTAGTCCTGACAGTGAAGATGGAGACTATCCAGCGGATTTCTGTGAAAGAGGTGGTGTTTTTTCACTTCAAGTTTTCTCTCTGTCAACCTCTATCAGCAGAGCCTGGGTTTACCCTACAGTGAGTAGGTACAGAGTCTGGTTTTTGCACAGTTGACAGTCATTCAGGTTTCTCATGCATCAGTATGAGAACAGTATCTGCATGACTTAATTTGGAGGAGGAGTTCATGCATATTCTTTCTGTGTTCGTAGTATGGCAGTGACCAGTAACTGCTGCAGTGAAGATGAGTATGAAGAGTCAGCAAATGGGGATGTGTACAGAAGAGGCTGGAGGGAGGAAGTGGCTGTGAGGGGTTCTAGACAAGAGCTTGTGTCGAAGAGCTGGTAGAATCACAGATTTGTAGAATCATTTAAGTTGGAAAAGACCTTTAAGATCATCAAGTCTGTGATCTGTGGACTACCAGCAAGATAAAAAGCCTTTTGTTTCCTTTCAAAGGGAAGAAAAGCTTCCTAATGTAGCTGTTCTAATAGTGTCAGTAACATATTTTTTCTTTTTGTCTTTCCAGTTTGCTCAGCTTAGAAATATCTTGCTTACAATATTCTTTTGTTGTGCCCTTCTATATAAGTATGAATAGAGTGGTGTGTTTGAAAAAGAAAGCACTGATAAATTATGAGTTTCACCTTTAATAAACCTTCTATTTTATGTCTGTTGCACTAGAAAGCCAGGATGAGTTGGATCAGTATATAAACGATATCCTGCAGAGTACAGCACTGAAGTCCTACCTGCCTCCAACTTCAAAGACTGCAACTCGACCACCCATGTTCAGTGCAAACCATTCCACAGAAGAGATACTGTCAATAATGGCCAAGACAAAGGGCTTGGAGGTTCCAGGTATTTCTCCCTATTCTTCATGTAGTGATAATAATAGAAAGCCTGTTGTGTGTGCTTCAAGTGGTAAGTTCAAGTATTTCAGAATACTGCTGATTAAAGAGAACTAGTGGCACAAGCATGTTATAAAGGACTAAAAATGAGTCTGAAGCTGTTACTGTCATGTTCCTGCAGTGTCCCATGTCTTGGTACATACTTAGATAATCTGCTATGAAATGTAACATTTAGTCAAAGTTAATGTTATGAAAACTGCTACAGCTTCTCAGCTGGGTAGAATTCTAGAGCCCAAGTCAGGGAATTCATTGTTTTTTTCTTTGCTCTATACAAAGGCAGACAAAATGTACGTTCTCATTTTAATAAAGTTGTGATGGAATTAAATGCTTCAGTACCAGAAAAATACAAGTACATGCATGTACTTTCTAAATTGGTAAAAGCAAATAGAGAGGGAGAACAGTATTCCTAATTATGCTACATTTCTAATAGGTTGAGTGGAGGATTTACTCACAAGTAATGCTTTGTCTGAATTTGTAAATGGATTCCAAAGTATGCATTGTTTTATATGTAAGTATGTAGTCCTTGTTAAGGGAAGGCTTCCCTTAATTTCAGTGTAAATTAATAACTTTCAAGATTTTTATTAGTCTTTTATCTTTCAAGTGCCTCTATTGATCCTCTATTGAATTCAACATTTGAAGCTAACAGAACATTAGCCTGCAATTAGCATTGTCATTGTAATTATGATATCTCCCCAATTAAACCACTTTCTCCACATACTTCCTGTCAAAATGTTTAAAATGCTTTGCAGGGCCAGGTAGTTGGGTTATAGGATTTCTGGGCCATCACAAGAGGTATGAGTTGAGCATGTAGCACCTGAGCTCCTGACATACTGATCTCAGAAGCTCTTGGAGCAGGCCTGCAAGGAGATATGGTTCAGAACATCAGCTTGTCATAGCATCTCATAAATGTTGCCTCTAGATTTTGACTCTCGGAGGTATTTCTGTTGTTTTTGTCTAGTATACTTGCTTCATGTAGACGTTTTCAATTTTCATGTGACTGAAACAGGCTTTTTTTTTTTCCCTTTCTATCTGGTGGCTTTGCTCTCCAGCTGTGTCTATGTCTCTTCCCACTAAAGTTCTGAACACGCACCGGAAGTCTCTGAATCTTGTTGATAATCCTCATTTCTTTGAGAAAAAGGTAAGCTGTGGGAATTTTTATGCTGTCTGTGCTTTTAGAATGCTAAATAGTGGCCTTTCCTCTGTTTCCCAGCCAAACCCTATGCTAGTTCTCATTTTCCTTGACAGACAAGCCTCAGGCACCAGATGGCTACTTCCTTCTTTTGGAGTTTAATCTTTTGCTGGATGAAGGTTTTATTTCTTAAATAGACATTATCAAGTGGAAATCTTTTAATTGTGTGTGCAAGCCAGAAAATAATATAATAGATGCTTGTTTTTAAAGGCCAAAGGTGAAGTTACCATCTTTAGATGCCGAAAATTGAATTTAGATACAAAAATTGAATGCACAAAGGGAGGGACGAGATGTTCATGGCCTTTAGAGAAGTTCTCCAAGAAATGCTACTTATAGTCATGTCTGGACAGGAGGGGAGTGTGTGAGAGGGCAGGTGTCCTTAATGCACCAACCAAATCCTGCTATGAGGCTTGAAGGTGGAGTTGTGCTGGGCACTGCTTTTGTCTCAGCTGCTGAGAATGGTTACAGGAGGTTGTATCCAGCCTCCTGCACAATTCTGCTTGACAGGCTTGGATCTTGGAAATGGTATTTTATCAACATATAGATTGCTAAATAGCTTATTAAACAAAACTTCACCCAAGAACTCACCACAGCATTGCATCATCTCATTAGTAAACATAGAATCATAGAATTGTCAGTTTGATCAAGTTTCTGATGGTAACATCTAGTCATAAAGCACCATGTATGCACAGGTTAGAGATGGGGCTCAAAAACCTCTAAATTCTTTCAACTAAAAAAGGGTAATATCCTTCTGCTTTTTCTTTTTACAAATAACAACAAATGACAAGAAAAGCATGCAGATAATTTGGTTTCCTTCTTTGGCAAAACGTTTCTTTGTTTTATCCAAGAAACAGCTTTCCTTGTTACTTGACCCAAAACTAGAGACAAAGTTCCATTCTGGGTGTTCTGTTTCCTGGGATTATTTGCAGTAGTCTGGCAAGAACTATGTGATGAGGCTGTATTTCAAATGTAGACTTATGCTGCAAGTCTGCTGTATTGTTTAATGGGAAGTTACAGTTTGAATTTGATCTGCTACTGTTTTCAAGATCATTTCTTTGATTTTTTTTCTTTTTTTTTTTTAATCCATCATTGTTATCAGGGCCATGGAAATGTTTTACACTTGCCTAAAGATGCTCATGGTGATTTGGATTGCAGGAAGCTTGTTGAGCAGCTGAAAGAATGTCCAACGCTCCATGATCAAGCAGATATCCTGTATATCTTGCATATACTAAAGTGAGTTGTCCAAGTGTTAACATCATCATCTTTGAGTTTGGTCACAGCTGTCTGATTATTCTTCTTCAAAAGTTTTCCACTGTTCAGGGTTGTGTTTTGAGGGGAGAGGTTAAAATACTTTGTGCTTTAATAACTGAATTTTCAGTTAGCTTGATTACATAAATAATTTGGATTAAAAAAAAAAATGCTTGTGCAAATTTCAGAGTTGATTGGTGCACAGTTGTGAATACACACAGGGTCCAAGGCTCAAAAGTGAGATGCACAAATACTTTCCATGCATGAAAACACAGCTTACTGTATTTGTGGCACTAAGTTCACAAAGATTTGGTGTGATTTTTATACACAAGAAAGGAAGTGGAGGGGAACTTCATGCTGTCATTTTGTAACAAAAAGCAGAATGCAGTTTTAATGAGCAGTCACTATTTTTCCTTGAATTCCTCAGCATGTTTAAGTGCACCACCAGCTAAAACTCAGTGCTCTTCAAAACATTCTTGGGGGCAGTCTAACCCCAGCTGCTGGGGTTAGTAAACAGCTGCTATTTAAACAGGTTTAATAGAAACAAAATGCAAATAAAAACCAGTGGAATCATCTTGTAGAGTGCATTTACTGGGCTGTATATCCCATGCAGGAGGATATGGCAGGAACCTGCCAGGAAGTTAGCTTTGGGTGCAAAGACAAGCATGTTAATCACAGATCTTCCTTACTGCTACAAAGATTGTCTTTATTTTAGTCTTTCTTCTGTGAGGACCTTTTCTCTGATCTTCTTGATTTTCCCAAGCAAAATGTTTATCCACCTCTCTTGGAGAGCAAAGGAAAGCCTGAAAAGATAAAATTTGGTTGTTTAACTTAATTTCCCGTTCTGGACTTGGTTTCACCATGGGAGTCTCTGTTTGGCAGGCAGGTGGACTTCTGGTGGACTCTGTCCCTCCAGCAGGAGTTGAAAGGTCATTCTGTGCCGCTTCAAAACATTATCAAAGAGTAATAATGCAGTGAATTTCATAACCAGGAGAGAAACAGAAATCTCCTTTGCTTTTTCAGTAATGACATACGCAGCGTGGAGGCTCAGTTAATGGCTAAGAAAAAGGCAGAGGAAAAAAACCTTGAGTCCCCTGAAGGATCTGAAAAATGGGTGCAGTCTTCAGCAGTACTGAAGACATTGCTGAGTTCTGCTCTGAGAAAGCACCACTTGGGGCGTTCCTCTAGCAAACTGCGTGCATGCTCAATTTGAAGCCTGGGAGGAAATCCTTTGGGTAGCTGTTCTGAAGTCACAGGTTCATGGCTGAGTGCTCAAGTTAACATGAACGTTCCTGGTATCAAGAGGATGTTGTCTGCATAAAACCAATCTCTGGTGAAGGCCCATCTACTACTTAATTCTGTCACCAGAATGAGCAGTGTGATCAAAATCAGGCTACTTGTTGTGTGGTAGGGTTTAAGCAGTGTAGCATTTTATCTGATGACAGTTACCTTCTGTGTCTTCTCTGGCAGGGGCGCTGACTGGGACACAGAGCTGGATGGACAGTACGGTGTCACTGTCCACAGCCTACTCAATGAGCTCTACAGAAAGGCTGGGCTCAATCAAGAATGGGGCTTAATCCGTTACATTTCTGGTATACTCAAAAAGAGAGTGGAAGTCCTGGCTGAGGTATGAAATACCAATAATGCTGGCTCAGTTTCCTGCCTGGAAACAGATAAAACTACCAGTTTGCTGGTGGGGCTTGTGCTTGCCTTCTTCTGGTCTTCACAGCATAGATAGTGCAGCAACATCGGTTGCTTTCCTGATCTAAAATCCTATTATGACATTTTTCTTTCATCTGTACTGTGAACTGTGCTAATGTCATACTGTAAATGATTGTGAAGGCTTCATTTCATCTCTGTTAATTGGAGAAGCTTAATTATGTACTTTGAAAGCTGTAGTTGTCACTGGTAATTGTCTGTTGCTATTGTGATAGCAGGAACACTTCAGGAGCACCAGTATGTAAGGTGCTAGTGATGTTGCAAAAAAATGTTCCAATTTCTGTCCTGTTGGGCAGACAGTCTGTTGTGTGCATGGATGTGGATGTTTGGGGGCATTGAAAGTATCTGGGACTATTACATGGTAACAAGATTAAGATGCACTGTAGGGGTACAGATTTGATTTCCTCTCAAGTACTCTGAAGTATTAGTTTAGTTTAATCAGTATTAGTTTAATTTCCTACTTAATGCCTGTATATTTCTTTCTCCAATTCCTGGCCATTTTCAAATCTGACTGTCACACCTAGGAAACCCTATTTTAGCAACAGTCTTCCCAGCAGGGAGTAATTTGTGATGCCCTGCATGATGCCTCATTAAGAGCATAACCTTTTCCATCCCCAAGACTGATGGAGGAGCAGTACAGATGTGCTCACAGAAAGCCCTGTATGTGAAACTGAGATGATACTGACAAAGAACTGGGGAGGAAGAGGGTAGAGATGATCTTCATTGTTCCACATTAAGAGCAGGCTCTTCAACATCAGAGGAACATTGCTCTCTGAGGTCTTTGATGCAGGATGCTAAACCAGGAAAACTGAACACCCATGTTTAAAGGAGGTTGATATAAAAGGGTAAATGTAAACACTGCCTTACTAGGGGAAGCACCTACTTCAGAATGTATCAGGGTGCCTAACAGTATCTGTGGTGTTTTTTTGTTTATATTAGGATGCAGGATTTGTTTCTCTTCTAGCTAATACTGACAAGTTTTTCATTGATGAAAACCAGTTTTTGTCTTAAAGAAAGTACAAACATTTACCTTATGATAAAAGGATAAAGTCCTTTATTGATCTCCCAGCCCCAATGGAGTCCTTAGTCATTGTGCTGCTGATTTCACTTTCAGCCTGGGCAGGCTTCAACTGTCTTAGCCCTGCTGACTTTTCTTTGGCAGCTAAAGGCTATTCTGCTGGGTCTGCATTTCTGTTAGTCAATAGAAATGCGCTTAAAAATTGCTAAAGGAATGCTTAATTTTGGGGAATTAATAGCTGTATCACTTCCATGCCTCAGAGAAAGGTCTCTTGCTTTCTGTCTCATTATGACAGGCATGCACAGACCTTCTGTCTCACCACAAGCAACTCACAGTGGGCCTGCCACCAGAACCCCGTGAGAAAATCATTACCGCGTAAGTCGGAACTCTGCCTCAGTTACAGAAGCAGCCTGCCCTTCACCCTCCTGCAAGTACTGTTCTGCTGCTGTTACCTTGTTTTTAAACTTATTTCTCCCTTTTGAAGAAGTTGGAGCCACTCAGGCAGCATCATGAGCACCTTTGTGGTGCAATGATGGTTTTGGGTGACTTGGCTCCGGTGCTTGTTCAAGAGGTGCCGGAGTCACCGCTAACCGTGGTTTGCCTTCCTGCAGCCCACTGCCACCTGAGGAGCTCATAGATCTTATTTATGAAGCCAGTGGCCAAGACATCAGTATTGCAGTTCTGACACAGGTATGCAACCCGTGTAAAACATTCTTTCAGATGTGCCTAGTTGCTGTCTGACTGGGAAAGCCAAGAGGACCCACTCTGAATGGGTGCCCTTATGGATTTGTCCTTCCAGGAAATAATTATGTACTTGGCGATGTACGTCCGCTCCCAGCCTAGTCTCTTCATGGAGATGCTCAGGCTCCGCATTGGGCTCATAATTCAGGTGATGGCCACTGAGCTGGCTCGAAGTCTGAAATGCTCAGGTAAGAGCAATTTTATCACAAAGGTACCTTTTTTGCTTCACCTCAGGGGTTGATTTTTCACTTGTATGTGTTTTAACTTCTTCATTCAGCATGCGCAGTTATGAACTTTGAAAATAACTTCTGGTTTTGACTTAAAAGATTCCTTTCCCCCCACATTCCCCAGTTAATCAAACTGAAGTGGATGCTAACGACTTAAATCCCCTCACTTTCAGTAAATATCTTAAGTCTAGGCCATTAAATTGCATGTATTTATATTTAGGGACCCAATGCCACTAATGTCATGAGAATTAGGACTCAAGGTATCTTCTGAATATTTGAGCCTTAATTCACAGTTCTGGTAATTTTTATACAAAGTAACTTCTGATCTTCTTTCTTGTTTTTGTGTAAGCCTTCTCTCTTTGTATGTGCTTAGTTGAAAAATATTTGCTGTTTAGATTACATCTAGTGATAACATTATTTTGCCAGGAGGTCAGTAAAAAAACATTCTTACAGGACTCCAAGATGTTGCATATACCCTACAAAAACCCAAGAAGTAACAAACAAGTGGTGCAAGGCAATAATATTTTAAAACTCATTTGGGAAAATTGAGATTAGAGAGAAACCATGGCTGAAGAGAGATCTGAAAAATGAATGATTGTCCCCATGGAAAAGGGTCAGAAGTCTAAAAAGCATCAGTCATGAGAAGTAATCAGGTTAATGTGACATACACAGTCAAATGCTGACATAGAAGAGCATGATCTGGGCCATATTTTTGTGGCTCACCTCATGTTACCATTTCTAATGCCCCAGCACGCTCTAAAGGGAGATAGCTTTGTGGTCTCCCTCATGAAGTGGTGAGGGGATCCCTGGCAGTTGCTTAGATGAAGCCCACTGCTGCTCTCTAACTTAAGTGAATAGCTGCCACTAGGAGGTAGCAGGTTTCTCCCTTAGGAGAAGTTAACAAAAGGAACCAAGTAATTTTTTTGGGCTAACACTGTTTCTATACGAAGAGTGTGCAGAAAACCCTGTTTCCCCAAAACCTGTAGCTGAACAGGGGAAGCTGCTTTGTTTACAGTGCAAAGACTGTCTTTCCTGGTGTCCCTTTTGTTATTCCTTACTTTTAAATGTGCCAGCTGCTCTGTACACTGCCCAGCTTCACTGCTGCCTTTTCCATGTTCTCCTCTGGGGGTTGGTCTGTGGACAGGTGTGTGCTTGTGTGGATGTTAATGTAAGCAAATCAAACAAGCCTTCCCACACACATGCATTTCTTTATGGAATAACTCTGGCTCTCTCATTTAAACACACAAGCCATCTGCTGTTGAGAGCTGGCTGTAATGCCTTTCCAAGTGATCTTGCTCTACAAAGAAGCAACTGCTTTCTCATCTTCAGCTTCAGTGAGATTTCATGCCAGCTCTGCAGCATAATAGTCACTAATGCAAACTGCATTATTTCCAAGCAGTTTATTGTTTAGTCCTGAGATGTATTTTCTTTGAAATGTGACTACGCATGTTTGTCTTTCTTTTTGAAAGGAGCATTAGCCACAAAAGTAATTGTCAATCTCAAAATGTGATTAATTTGTCAGCAGTTTACCTAGGAAAAGCTATAAAGCGACCTATAGTGACGTTTGCCTTTTTATTTTTTCCTAGGTGAAGAAGCTTCAGAGAGTTTGATGAATCTAAGCCCCTTTGATATGAAAAATCTCCTACACCATATTCTCAGTGGAAAAGAGTTTGGAGTAGAAAGAAGTTGTAAGTTTCCTCCTTGAGTACTTGTACACGTTAAGTGAAAACTACAAATACAAAGTTAGACTGTGTTATAAGTAGGAATCTACACTCTTGGCACATAGAGGTATAGGTAATGTATCAGTCATGGGTCACCAGTATATGTGGTGTGTTTGCTGTGGAATAAACAAACCCAATACAATGGAAGCTGTCCTGCACTGAAATAAGATTGTATCAAGTTTTCACTGATGGGAAGGTGAACTTTTAAAATGAAATTTTATGTGACCAAAAGGAAAACCATGAAAGGTGATATCTAACCCGCCTTCAAGGAGCCTGTCTGTGAGCCCAGATATTCCCAGCTGTCACATCAGCTGTCGCCCGGGTTCATTCTTAGGCCCTCACAGGCTCATTGCAACTCTGATATCTTTTAAAGCTACAATTGCTCAGTGTTTTGGAAAATTGGACCCTGATATCCAAATCAGGTCCCTCACTTGATGCAGTCAGGTTTGAACTTACCTTGATGTGATGTGAAAGGATGCTGTCATGAAGAGCATTGTGCAGCTGAGAAGGGATATGTGTTTAACTTCTAGATACGATTTCATCTCTCTTTCTACCTCTAGAATTTAAAACTGTCCCTTTGCTTCTTTTAGTGCGCCATGTAGATTCTTCTTCGTCTAGCCCTGCGATTTCTATTCATGAAATGGGGCATTCTGGAGCAACCAAAACAGAAAGAAGTGGTATTACTAAGTTGAAGAGTGAGATGAAGCAGGTGAGGGTTTTCTGTCAATGCTCATCAGAAAATGTAGCTGGTCTGGAACTGTGTTAGTTAGGTTTTATTCTTGGTAAATGACAGAAGTTTCCAGAGATCCTGTGATTTTAGAGCTGATGACTAAAGAGAAGGCAGCAAGGGGATGTTTCTTCCAAAAATGTGCTTCCTTTTTCATTCTAGTTTCACATGCTGAATATAGAATAACTTGAAAAAAACTTGAATGCATTCATGGCCTCAACTTTGAAACAGTTCATCTATTATCTTTAGCTAAGGAAGACAAGAACAACCTCATCCAGTGAAATAGTGTCCCTGACAATGGCATGAACTAGATCATCTTTAGAGGTCCTTTCCAGTGCAAACCATTCTATGAGTCTGTATTAGAAACTTTTTTTTTTTAAAGACCCTCTTAACAGGCAAACCTGTTTCATTTAATCTGATGCCATTTCTGGAAGTTTCTAAGAAAGTATTTGATGTTTTCCTGTGGTTGTGTGAAAGGGATTTACTCAATAAGCCTTCAGAAAGGAGCGGAATTTCTGCATGGTCTTGACATGGAGCATTTGATAGTGACAGTAAAGATCAGTTTTGATTCTTCACAGGACATGATCAGGCAGGAAAGCAAAAGCACCTGTGAATCACATGGTGTGTGGCTCACAAGACCTGGTTGCTGTGTTTGAGCCATGCCATGGCCAAGCCTCCTGGTGTGGCTTTGGAGGTGCTGCCTGATGCTTCACACCAGCCCTGAGGTGACTGTAGGGGTTCAGTCTGAGCAGGGCTGGAAATCATATCGTGGGGATCTGACTCCAGGGCCTTTCAGAAAGGAAAACTCAGCACTAGGTGGCAGCATGAATTTGTTTTAAATATCGAGGTGGGCCTGAGCTGAAACACTTGGACCTTTGTTAAATTGGAAGTATATTTCCTGCATTGCTTTTGCATTAGATGGAAACCTGGTATTTTCCACAGAGGAGGACTGGACTGATTTTATTTTTACACACTCCCCTTGCCATTCATGCTGCTTCCTGTTGCATTTCACTGCATTCTCTGAATAATTTACTAGATACTAATTCAACATCATTTTGCCTTGGGGAGGGAATCAGCTTTGTGTTACAAAACAAAAACCAAACATTTCAAGTATTTGTACTAACATCTCCTTGCACCAGAGCTCAGGTGTTGAGTGACTGCAGCTCTCTCATTTGCTGCCATTGTTTCTTGAGTCTGTATATCAAGTATTTTCCTGGGTATGAACAATTAACACTTAATTAGAAGGAATGGCTTGGGGATAGACAGTTACAGAAATGTGCTCTTAAGTCTGAGGTGTGGCCTCCACATTTCAGCAAAAATTTTGCCTTGCAGCTGTCTGTTTAGTGCTGCCCATCCAGTTGGCAGCCTGCAGACTTTCTGCAGCAAGATGACCTTCATGTGCAAAGAGAAGTTGCTGACATCGCAACAGATGGGGAATGGAAGTGGGGAGCTTGGGGTTTTATCCCAGCCCTGAGTCACAGAAGCTTTTGCCTGCATCTCAAACTGTGGTGGTTTGTGTTGGCTCTTCTTAGAGGTCAGCGGGTGGTGTGGGCAGCTTGTGGCTGCCAAACAGGCTCCTGGTGAGGCCTCAGTCTGCCTTCATGGTGACCCTGGGAATCAACAGTAGCAGCCCTGAGGTCAGCTAAGTGCAGCAATGCAAGAGGGCAGGGGCTGTGGCAGCTTTCCCTTGAGCACCTGAGCTTGTCCCTTGTTCTTGTCTTTGCACAGATGGGTTATTAACCTTGTTTGCGTCCTCTTGTCATGGCTATCTGTCTGATGTGTTGGTGTCTGTTTTTGTTTTGTAGCTCTTTCATGAGGGCCACTCCATGTCCAGCAGCATGTTCACTTCCACGGTAAAACACTGTCTGCAGCTCTGCACCTGCTCATCACCCTGTGTGTGTGTGTGCAAGGTTCTTAGCTCTAGACATATCCTGTGACTTCTCCTGTGGAAAAAAGTTTGTTTTCAAACCCTGCCTCTTCATCTTGTTCATCTTCATTGGGAATGAATTCTCATTAGTAATCTTCTAATAGAGGTTGGGTCTTGCATTTAGATCCACTTAGTCCTTCTGGAGCTTAAGCAGTTGTAGCAGGTAAAGCAGTAAAGTAAACTTAGCTATTTGATGGTGGATTATGTTAGAGGGGTCCTCAGTATTTAAAAGTAATGTAGCATTGATAAAAGCTGACAGTCCCTGGACAGTAATGAACCCAGAGTAGCTGCAGGTTGCTGAGACAGGGGCTGCATGGGCAGGGGTATCCCCTCTGGCAGTCATCTTCTTTCAAGACAGAGAACTGTAGCTCTTCTTAAGCTCTCACTGTTAAGAAGGAAGGTTATTGCTTAAATACTTCACCAGCAGAAACCCCAACAATTTAAACTAAGTCTGAGGCTCCGTATCGGTCCTGAGGAGACAGCAGGTTTCCAGCTGCACGTGCATTTTGAACTGGTGGTTGTGATTCGTGCACTTGCTGTTAATGATGCATTCCCCATGTGTCCTAAATACACAACTGCAGAGCACCGCTGGCCCTGTGGTGCACAGAACTGCTCAACGAGATCTTTGCTTCTCCAAACCACCTGAGTAGCTGTATTAATTCTTGTGTGCAGGTGGATTTCTCTGCTTCAGCACCGACCCTCCTGCGGACCTCCTGCATCCCCTCGCTCCGCTTAGCAGCGGGGAGGAAGATGTGTCTGTCTTGCTCAGTGTGCAGTGGAAAGGAATAGCATCAAAACATCAAGGGAACACCACCTATGCCTCACTGACACCAGGAGGAGTGGAAATAGACTGGTTTTGTTTGCTGGTCTTTCACAGAGCTTAGCTGCATAGAATCAGTGAGCCTACCCTTTGTAAACCTAGTTTTTGGTCTTCCTTTCCTGAGGTGGTTTCTTACTTGGAGATGATGGGGCTGTCAGTGTAGTCCTATCTGGGCTGAAAGTAATAAGTGTGCAAAAAAGGAGCAAGGGAACAGAAGAGTGCATGGTCTCTGGGAGTGCAGAGTAGGCAAATCTGCGCATGTGGAAACGGGAGCAAGAATTTGGTGGGAGTGCCACAACTTTGAAGATGTTTTGCTGCTGCCTAGTTTAGTCTCCAGGTCTGCTAGAGTAGAATAATACAGTAATAATGATAATAAAGGGAACAAGACTGATACTTACAGAGAGGCAGATGTGATGAATCCATGACCATAGGAAGTCAGATTTTAATCTGCTTACTTAAATAGAGCTTTCTTTTTGCATGGAAGACCTCTCTTGCTGGACTCATGGACCCTTTAGTTCTCTTACAACACTGAACCTGAAGTCTCAGTCGGACCTACCTGCAAATCCCACCATCCTGCACACCAGTGACACTGCCCTGGCAGCCAGTTCATGCCTCTTGAAATAGTTATGCCTTGTGTTGAACCAAGCAGTGAAGTTTACTTGGTTCTGCCTTGTTGAAGTGCTGGTCTGGTTTGCTGAGAAAGATTGAAGTATTGTAAGCTTGTGAAGGGGAGAGAAAGGGATTATTCCTGCTCTGTCATCTCGTATGACATCATAGCTTGTATTTTTTCCTCTGCTGCTGAGGTAGCACTGCAACAGAATGATGTATTCAGTAGGAGTAACACTTGGGGTTGTAGAAAGCAACTGACTGAGGCTTTAATGTTTCTTACAGAGGAGCAGTACTCCATCATCTCCCACTAGTGTTTCTCCTACAAGCTCCAGTGGAGAAACAAGCTGGGGTGACCGAAAAGGGCAGTGGCTGCGCAGAAGGAGGCTTGATGGTGCTATTAACAGAGTTCCTGTTGGCTTTTATGAGAAAGTGTGGAAAATCCTTCAGAAGGTAAGCTGACAGCTGTGGAGGGCAGGAGGCAAGTAAGCTGTACAGTGAACTGGGGGGGTGGTGGTCTAGAGGTGGCGTGTTGCCAGGTGTTGAAGTTGATCTTCAGCTGGAGGACTGGTGTAAACTAGAGTCATTAGTAGGAGTGTGTCTCTTGAACATAAAAGTTCAGGTTTGCTTGGAAGTATTTTTCTCTGAAACAGCTGGTGCAGAATTTTGACTGAAGGATCACGTTCCACCGCTGGCTGTTTTGCACTGCCCATGGCCTGGTGCAGCTGGTGGCCAGTGCTGCCAGGGCAGTGCAGTTTGTGTGCTCCAGTTCAAAAAGGCTGCAAGGAATTAAGTAGGAAACTGCACCAACTCTTCCCAAATGGCTCAAGGTCTCTTGCTGGCTCTTCAGAGTTTTATGGCGCTCTTAACTTTTCATTTGTTTGGTTTTATGTGAAAAGTAAGTCCTTGCCAGAACCTTGGAGATGGGGGTGTGGAAATGTGTTGAAGCCATCTCTCCAGGAAGGAGGAGAGGGGTATTATGAATTTTTATTCATTTCAAAGTGACCATGCACCTGTTCTTCTGCATTGCTGGATGAAAGCCAGCATTGGGCACCTTGCAGCACAGCCCATCCCTACGCAGTTGGGAAAAATGTGCATCACCAGCTTAGGTTGATTTGTCCTTCTAAAATCACTTCTGCTGAAGCTGTTAGTGTTGATGTCAGCCAAGATGAGTCATACGACCTCATGGCTCTTTGCTAATGGGATCTTTCAGTAGGGTGAGCATCACTTCTGTCCTGACCTAATGCAATATCTGGGAGTATCGGAATGGTTTTCTGGCTGTTAAAATTAATTGTGCTTATTTAAATTGTCTTCACTATTTCATTCTTAGACTCTCTTTGGACTGCTCGTAAAAGATCTCTCCGCTTCTTGGTGCGTTTTTGTACCTCGGGTGCCCAGATGTGTCATTCCTTAGCCTGCCTTCTCACCATTTAGCTTTTGTCACTCTTTTCTTGTATACCACTTGGTATTTCTAACACCACCTCTCCCCCACTGTTGGTGGCCTGTGCCCAAGCATCACAACATGTTGACATCCTTGAGTTTTGGTGCCCTGGATCTGAAACCCTTAACTCAATGTTGTAGCGAAGAAGAAAAACAAAGGTTCTCTCTTCCACGATCTGTTCTTGTGGTTTTTGCATTACCTTTTGTTTCTACCTCCTTTCCCACAGAACATTCTCAATGTTTTATTTTCCTTCTTTGCGTGCCTCTTGTAGTGGCTCTCGAAGTTCTTTCCTCCCTGTTAGTAGCTGAACTGGAACACAGCACACACTTGACCTGTCATGTCAGGCTGTTTCTAAAGTGTGCCAGGTTGCATAATGACTTCTGCAGCAAAGGTGAAACAATGATTTTAACAGGTGGTGGTTGGGAATTTTGTGGGTTTTTTTGTTTGGATTTGGTTTTGGTTTTTTGTTTGGTCGATTTTTTTGCTTTTTCAAACTGAAAGTTTGAAACTGGGATTTCTGTTCATTGTCAAAATGTTGTTGTTTCAGTGCCATGGTCTGTCCATTGATGGGTATGTCCTTCCTTCATCAACCACCAGAGAGGTACAGTAAACTGCCAGCGATTTTCTAGCCCCCTGACTGAATGTTTGTTTTGATAGTGTAAGATGTGGCAGGGTTGCTGTTGCAGACCCTTGGTTTTAAGAAGGTTGGAAGATCAGGGTCTTCCCTCACTACCTCTGCTGCTTCCCTGGGAGCAGGTTTGTGGCAGCTTTTCCCCTCTGCTGAGCCTGTGCTCTGCCTGCCTTCGCTCACCCCATGGAGCGGTGCTTGAAAGAGGGTGGTTGATGGCAGTGCTTTGGGCAGGGGGAGGAGGGAGCACACCTTGTTGAAGTGAAGCAGACACGTTGCTTGCCACTTGTTTTTTCTGTTTTGTTTTGTTTTGTTTTAATACACTGCAACAGCAGCCTGGGTGTTTTGGCATTACAGTCTCAAAAGTAAATACCAATAAAGGATGATGGTTTCTAGTAAGAGTTTCTCACTTTTTAAATCAATAACTTCTCCTTTAGTTGGGTTTTTTTTCCCCTTAGCTGGATTTCCCCTCTTGTCTTTATGTGCTCTGGCAAGTTTTGAATTCACATCTATAAAACTAATGCTTGTGAGCAGTAGTCCATCAGTGCATGAGAGGTGCCTCTGGGCTGTTTTCCTGTCTGTCCTCAGATTTGTCTCTGGTTTCCTTCTCTTCTGAGGGATGGTGGTTAACAGATGAAGAGAGCAGCTCTGGAATTTTCTGCCCAATTTAAACTTTATTTTTTTTTTTAGAATTAAGAGCTTTATTTATCCCTATTGTGTTGATAAATAAGCTTATATTTTTAGCCAATCAGACCTACACAGTATTTATTTTTGCTGTTTAAAGGAATCAAAGTAAGCACAAACCTCCTAAGGTGGCAGCAGCAGCCTTTCACATAACATTGACAGAACTGTGCCAGTACAACTTAGGCTGCTCCCCAAACCATGTAGCTGTACATCTGCGTGGAGAGGCACTGGCTCTAAGCAGGTGCCTGTTTAAAACTTGACACTGTCAACTGACCTGGGACACCAGAAAGAGACAAGGCAGAGTGAGTGAGACTGCAGCACAAGGAGCAAAGAGTTAATTTGCCAGCTCAGCAGCAGCAGTCCTGTCTGTAACTAAAACCTGCGTGTGATGGGTTGCAGGGCTGGAGCAGTGCTCTGGAAGTTTTGCAGCTGGTTGCAGGATCAGGGCCAAGCAACAGAGAATGTTTCTCGACGTGCTAAAGCCACATAAATGTTTTGTTTGCTTCAGTCAGTCTACCCCATGTGCAGAGAGGAGCGTACGTTGAAGTGCTGCAGGATGTGGGGCACTAGGCTTTTGGACTTGTCAAGTTGTTCTTTTCGTTTCCCCTCAAACTTGCCAGATGACCCCGTGCGAAATCAAGTTTGCTGTGCACGTGGAGTCGGTGCTGAACCACGTACCCCAGCCTGAATACAGGCAGCTCTTGGTGGAAGCTATTCTTGTCCTCACGTTCCTCTCTGACATCGAGGTGAACAGCATCGGGGGCATCATCCACGTGGATCGAATCGTGCATATGGCCAGTGACCTCTTTCTGCAGGAGCTGGTGAGTTCAAAGGGCAGGGAGGGGGAAGCCTCTGCATTTTTGATCCCCTGCTCTTTTTTTTTAGTATATTTAGTGTGCTTGATTTTATTGTTTCCTCTACAAAGACAGACCAAATGACTTAAGTATCTTCTGGAAATATATTTGGAAAACTAATTTAAGGCTTGTGGGAGATTTTAAAGGTAATGAAATTGTAATGGCTAGCAAGCTCTGGGAAGCGAGTGGGTAGATTGAAGTTTTGCTTTACCAAAGCATTAGAACTACCAATATTTGAGTAATCCCACCCACCGTCCCTGGAGGACAAAAATCTGTGAAGTTATGTGTTTGTCATTTACTTAAACTAATCCAGCTAAGCCAGGTGGGTCCTACAATAATCCTGACAAAGGTTTTTCATGAGAGAGAGGAGAATTGCCTCCGGTGTTCAGCACAAATGCAAACTGTGGCGGGTTTTTTCCGCACCCCTAACTTTCCCTGTTTCTTTGCTTGTGTCTTCCCAGAAATCATTCGGAGCTACTGGTAGTATCTTGGAGAAAGATGTAGCCACAGGAATTTGCCACTTTTTTTACGACAGCGCTCCAAGCGGGGCCTATGGCACCATGACATACCTGACAAAAGCCATCATTATTTATTTACATGATTTCCTGCCTAGCAGTGGCTGCACGATGCAGTAAGCGATGCCTCGCTGGGGGCGAGGGAAGGCTCAGAAGCACTTTCTCCCCATCTCCCTCTCGTGAACTTCGGGTTTAGTTGCTGCGTGTGCGTGTGCCCTGCACTACCTCAGCACGTCGCACTCGGCGTCATGCTACGTACGTGCCCACCGGAGGGGAACGGGTAGGTGGAATTTGGCCTGGTTTTAAGAGAGCGTGTGAAAAATAACAAATAATAAGGCTTATTCTGCCCAAAGTGCATCAGTGTAATTCATATTAAATTAGCAAGAATTATACAGTTCTGCCAAGGGGAAAAGGGATTACTCTGTGGAGATCAAAAGGCATAATAAAATGAGGGAGCTGTAGCTCAGGCATAAAGTCTCCCAAGTAAGGGAAGGGATGGAATTCATTAATTTTTCTCCTGCTGTGTGTAAATGTACATCATTGTGAATCACTAATGCACAGTGTGAAACATCCAGGGAAATGTGAATTGGAGGAATAGGAATAACTTGAAATAACCAGGTGATATTTCTAGCGCACGCTTACCCAGATCCTCATCTCGTTCGCACCCAGTCGGTGCAGGGCCGACACTGGTCGAGACAAATGTCTTACAGTGGCCGCCAGTTTGACAGGATAACCTCTCTCAGGAAGCTGCATCTGTCTTTAATCTGAACAAAATAGCTTCCTTCCCTCCATCCCCAGGGCTTTGGAGGCAAATGTCAAGACTCCAGCTTCTCCAAGGCAACAGACAGTTTTTATGCCTGTAATCCTTTCCTCTGAATGGAGCAAGATAAACCTCTTCCACTCGAGCACCCTTTCCAAGCCTCCCAATCTTTTCCCTTGCAAATAGCCTCAGAGTTCAAGATGGCATAATTGCCACCCTTCCTGTGCAGCACGAGTTTATGGCAGGCTTTGATGTTTCTCTTTTATTTTTTCCCTTTTTTAAAAAAAAAAAAAAAATTTATTTTTTAATTTGAAGTTGCACTTCTCACAGGTGGTCGGGGATGGGCTGGTTGTAAATCTTCCTTCAGACAGCTCCCAGGTTAGTGCCTGTGCCTTCAGTCTGTCCCCTGGAAACCAGGTTGTGTGGCTGCTCCGAGCTGCTGCAAGGGGAACAAGTGCATCCCACCAGGAAACGGCTCTGCAGCCATCTAAACTGGCAGCAGAGGTGGCTTCACAGCTTAGGGAAGCAGGTGTAGTTTTAGCCCCTGGCAGCCACAGGCTCCCTCAGCCATGGGAAGGTATGCTGGCCCTGCTGCCTGGCAAGCAGGCAGCGTCGGAGAGATTCTGGCTTGCCAGGTGGAGGGGAAGAGAGCAGATATGGCCTGTAAAAAACTTTTTTTGTAGTAATAGTTTGGGGTGGTTTTGACAAGAGAGTTTTTGCTTCCATTTTTATACAGCTACCTGAAATAACTTGACAAAAAGAGGGAATTAATCCCCTGTCTCACCATTCATCAGCACCCATGGCCCCTGTGCAAGCCAAGCTCCTGATGGCTCTGCCACCTCTGCCTGCTCTCCCCCCACAGCTGCTGCTGCTACAACAGAGTCTGGGCACTGGCTCAAGAGAGTGAAGGTGTGGGAGGCCTTAGGAGGTGGTTTCGTGTTTTTTGAAGAGACCAGAAGAGTTTGGCAGCCTAAGGGTCTAGGAGCTGGGTTGGATGCTGTGCTGTGTTAACCACCATGAAAACTGCGGGCCTGTTGCGGGGCTTGTAACAAGGATGGGTCAGGTACAGTGAGCACTTGCATGTGGAAGTTGTTTTATTGGCATCGTGTGTGTTTTGTAGGCTTTTGCCTTTGTTTTTTTTCTTTTCAAATGTCTTCTGAGAGATCACTTAGCTTTTTTTCCCAGCAAATGAAAGTAAAATCCTGTATCTAGTTTAAGGAGAGAGATGTGGCATGACCGTGCATAGTGTGAGCACATGAAAACCAGCACGGTATCATACAGAAGCCAGTAATAGCAGTTATTTTTGCTTTTCTTATTGGATCTTAGATTGTGAGAGATGCAAGATGACTTTCCCTCAGGCATTTATTTGTTTTTTACCTGCAGTGTGATCTTGTTTTCAGAAACAAGGGTTGATGTAGCTGGTTTTACATCCAGTGGCATTGAAGTCTACAGCAATCGAGCCTATGGCCCAACATACCTGGACATCCCTTAATGCTTTTTTAATGGGCCTATCATTGATACCTTTAATTTGAAATTCATAGTATGACCTAGGGGTTGGTGTGTTTATAATCATGACAGTCAGTTATCACATGGAGCACAGGCGTTCGGGAAGTATTTGTGTGATAATGTGAAGAGTTGAGCTGGTGGCAGAGGTTGGGATTCTGAAACACAAGGCCAATGGAAGGGAAACTCGTGTTAGCTCCAGGTTGGGCACAGCTCCAACTTGCTGCTGCATTACTGTTCACACCGAAGAACCATTCCAGCTGCAGAGTCCCATCTTCATACAAACCTAATTAAGCAAATAAGGTGTTAGAGAGACCCCCCTGCTTTGTTGAGGATCCACCCCTGCGTGCGTTTAGCTCTGGTTTGCAACACAGCTTGCATTCGCAGGGGCGAGGGTTGCGCTCCCCCTTAAAATAGGTGACAAAATAGGTGACAGCTTTGCAGTTTGCAGGGTTGAGCTGATCGCCAGAGGCTGGCCCGGGCTGTTGGGTTTCCCTGGGGAGCCAGCGGAGGATGAGGTGGACAACTTCAAGTCCATGGAAACTCATTCATGGAAAGAAGGTGAAGGTGACCAGACACAGCCTGTGTCTTGGGAACAAGGGCATTAATGAATTAAAATAGGCCCCCACGGGACCTGCTCTTTGCAGTCTGACAGGCGCTGCTGCCCTAAGCAGCACCTGCACAGCTCTGGGGTCAGCCAGACACGACTGCAGACAGAAACAGGACTGGCTGGCTTGGAGCACGTAGCACTGGTCTGCTCTGGAGGTAGGAGCAGAAGTGGGAGGAGAGATGCTGCCAGGGGTGGCATCTGCAGCTGTAGGGCAAGACTTTGGGCACTCTCCTGCCGCCTGATTCAGTCCTTGCTCAAAGACCAGTCGCAGCTGTAATATTAAGTAGCTGCTGCTTAAACTTCTGGGATAAAAAAGGAGGATTGGGGGTGGGGCCGATGGAAGAAGAGCTTCAGCTCAAAACAGTTTGGATTTAAGTACAAGTATCTGGGCTCTCTCCCACTCGAAGTTTCAGTCTCAAGTGGCTGTTATTCCTGCCGTTAGATGTTTCACAGTTACTCCCCCTGCCACCCCCCCTTCTTCTGTTAGGGGTCAGAGGGCTGCTGTGTGCTGCTAGCAGCTGACAGGGCAGGCTTCTTTTTTGGCTCCATGACTCAGCTCCTCTGTCAGCACTGCATCCTAAAAGCCTCTTTTTGCCGCGGGCTGAGTGAAGCACCGCATTGTGACCTCACTTTTACATCCCCTTTCAGGAAGTGATTCCTCAGCTTCTCCCCAGGGTAGCTTCAGGAACAGGTCATTAGAGGGGGGTGTCTGAGCTGGAGGCTGTCAGACACCTGTCCGAGTTCCCACCTCTTGTCGCACACCCTGGCTACGTCCTCTTTTCTGGGGGCTGGCAAAGGAGGACGCCAGAGCTGCACTGTCCCCTTCTGCTGTGTCACTTTCACCCACAGCAAGGAAATCAGTAGTGGGATGTGCAGTGTGGTTGTCTGAGGTGGAGCCTTTTTCTCACTCCCTGGACTAAGGTGGGGCTGATCCTCATGGTGCATAGATCAGAATAAATGCATGCTAAAAATACATACTCAATATTACCAATGCCTTTAAACTCTTTGTTTGCCCTGTTAAAAGATTTTTCTCCCCCCCCTCCCCTAGGCAACAGAAATAAGCGTGTGCAGGGGTAGTCATTCATCTGCTGAGACACAAAATACAAAATGTTGTATTTAATTGTAGAAAATGAGATTTAAGATGGACATCTGTAACTTAAAAGCTTGGGCTGCCGTTACATCCTGTGCGGATAAACTGGGAAGGATGTGCTTTGTTTTGTACTTTGAATGCTGTTATTAAATAAAACCTCACCACTTTACTTAGCGTATCTTTCACTATTAAAATTTAAAGACAGACTAGGCTGGAACCTTTTCCTACCCTAAAAGCACTTTATGCACATCGTGTGCGCTGAGGCTGAATGAGGCAACGCTGCTTTCAGAAAGCACCTCACTCTGCGTCCGCGTGCTGCTTTCAGAGTACAACGTGCAAGAGAACGGGGCCAGATCTCCCCCCTGCCCCCCGCAGGCGGGGATGGGGTGGCTTGGAGGGATGGGAGCAATGGCTCTCAGGCTGGGGTCACTGGGCTCTTCCATCTTGCTGTGCTTCAAAAATCAGTATTTCCGTCTACCTTACTGGGTTTGTGTTTAACTATATGGGAGAAGATTTAGGTGGGGTAGTATCAAAATTGGTTTACTTCTGTGTTTTCACTCATCTCTTTGTTTTAAAGAAATCCCGTTCATCTCGAGGAAAGGGGGGGTGTACTCTGGGAGGTGTAGGTACCAGAGTACAGGGAAAAGACACCACACTGACCCGTGACTGTGAAAGCTGGAGTTTTATTTTGTGATCTGTGTTACAGTAACATGCTAGAGATGAAGCTTTCATTAAGGCGATGAGTTATGACTCTTCCTTGGCTCCAGACCCCAGGAAATGGAGGGAGGTGTAACCAGTGGCAAGAGGAAATCTAGTGCAAGTGTAAACACCTTCAACCAAGGGCCTTCAGGTGTGTCTGTAAACTTCAAGGAGGACAGGTAGTGGCCTGGGATGTCTGATTCCAGTGCATCATGCAAAGAGCAAGATTAAATGCGGAACTACCCCTTTTAACTAGATGGTTCTTCTTCCCTATTTTCCTCCCCTGGATTGGCAGTCAGAAGGCCTCTGTCACGCCCATTATATCACCACAGAGGGGCTGATATGTTCCTTCTGGCCATCACTAAGGAATGCTGAAAGAAACGTGCCAAGGTCTCTCGTTCCCCGGGGCTGTAGATGCAACCTTGGCAGTGTTCACAGATGAGATTGTTGGGGGGATGCCAGCCAGGGGGTGAGTAAAGGTAGTGGTGTGGCAGTATCGCAGTTGGAATAGCACAGGAAGCAGTGGGTTTTCATCTCTTCTGTCTCATTCCTGCCTATGATCCAGAAGGGACTAAAAGGCTTACACGGTGACCGCAGTGCTTACCCTAGCGAGCAGCTTTAGTGTTTGTCAGTCTGGAAGTGGTTTCCCTGACTGCTGAGTAATGAGAGGAAGGTGAAGAGCATCCACAATGGCCCCCAAGACATGCTGCCTTTTCACGAGTTTGCCTTTTTCTCCAGTCTATGAACCACGTGGAAGGCCTCTAAAAATTCATTGAAATCAATGTGGCCATCTTTGTTGTAGTCTATGCTGAGGACTAACTTGTCGATGGATTCATCACATACATCAATGCCCAGGTGAGAAGTGAAGAGTTTCCAAGTCTGGCCAAACTCCTCAAGAGAAATCAGACCTAAAAGAGACAAAGAGCAGGTTGCTTTCTCCAGTGCAGTTTTTGCACACACAAATGCAGGCACGCACCTGCCTTCACTGCAGGAAAGTTACCTGCCTCCCAGCGCTTGCGTGTGCGTTGGGATTCCTCAGCTGAAGAACATTTTTACTTTGGGTAATGTAATGCTTTCAACAGCGGAACCAAGAGCAGTAAATACTGAGAAGGGTGGGGAGAAAAAGCCCCCAGAAGATGGGATATGTGAGAATTTTTTTCTCAAGTTAGGCTCTGTGCACGGTTCCTTATATGGTTACAGGCTCACTGCTTAAATTAGTCTTCCCTAAACTGGAAAAATGACATCACCTCTGGTTCCTCTATATTTAGTAGCCTTAAGGAGGAAACACAACCAGTATAGGCTTCCCAATGCTAGTACAGCAGTTACCTAGACGTACCTGAGTGATCCTTGTCAATGATGTTAAAGATGATCTCCAGATCCTTTCTGTACCTGCACAGTGTTTCCACCAAAGCTGGCTGAGCCTGAATTTGAAATCACATACAGAAAACCACTCAGACCCTGGTTTGAGTTAGTCTAACTAACAGAGTATGTACTATGCAAATCTGCTTTCCCAGTTTAACTTGGCAAGTGTTAAAAACCCCAAAATATCCTTATGCTTGAGGTCCCTGGAATGATACTTTGTTCTTGCCCTGAGGAATAATCAGCTAAAACCTGTTTCTTTCAGATGGCAAGGCAGGGGGAAAGGAGCCCATCACACCTCCTACCGTCAGTAATTATTTGTGGAAAGATGGATAATCTAGGGAAGATTCTGTATGCCATGCACTCAGCGCAAGGCTTTTGCTGCCGTTTAGGAACGATGGTGGGGGATAAATACCAAAGCCCTACCCAGGCAGTCGGTAGCATTTGCACTCTGTAGAAGAGATCTCAGCTACCATTAAACATCTGAGTGTCCGACTACAGGTGTGACTCCCTCTCACAGGTGCCTGAATGGCTCTGGAGCACGTCCGAAAAGCTCATCTGCAAGAGCAAGAGTTGAGTGCTCTGGGTAGGATTTGTCATCTCCTCAGCTACGTTATCCAAATGCCCTTGAGAGTCAAGGGAAAGCAAGAAGCAGTTCTAGCATGTGATTCATCCGACCTATTTTAAGGGTCTACCTTAGCAGGGAATGATGACTCGTAGCCTAGCAGTGCTCATTTCCCTCCGGTGACTATAAAAGGAAGCTCGGCAACTCCTTCAGCTGTAGATGTCTACCCAATTGGCCCAACCACTGTCCTGTGCCTCAAGCTGCACCAAAAGCTGTTCCTCCAAGGTTTGCAAAGGAGGCATTTTTCTCCTTACCTCTTTTATAGGTTGACCTATTTTCAAATCATAAAAACATGACATGAAGTCAACTTCCCCATCTGGGTTCATCTGTGCCAGCTGAGACCGCAGCATCCTCCAGGGCAGTTCCAGCTGTAGGACAGACTCCATTGCTGCAGCCCAGTCATTGACAGAAATCCTGCCTGCCAGAAGAGGTCAGTTGATGGTTACAAGTAGTAAGTGGCACAGCACACATCTGTCACCATCATGCTTTCTAATGTTTTTAAGAACAGCTGCAAACCAAACATTTTCTCCTAACTGTGGGATAAAAACCCAAACAATGAGCAGGACTGGAGCAGACATTTCCACAGGTCCCTTCCCACCTCAACAACTTTGTGATGCTGTTATGATGTTCAGCATGATTTAATACCTTTTGATAAAAGCAGATTATGTCGTGAAGAGTACTGCAGATTTGAGCTGAGCTGCAACTAGAGGGACACACGTCGCTGAAAACCCAACAAGTATGTTAAACAGCTGTCCTGTGGCCAA
This sequence comes from Chloroceryle amazona, assembly GCA_027560015.1. Classification (NCBI taxonomy): domain Eukaryota; kingdom Metazoa; phylum Chordata; class Aves; order Coraciiformes; family Cerylidae; genus Chloroceryle; species Chloroceryle amazona. The sequence goes on from JANHFX010008975.1 coordinate 46,424, forward strand.
AGAAACGGTCCCGTCATGTTACCAATTGCCTTTCTAGGTGCACAGAGGACAACCCAGTCAAGTGAGAAGGCATCATGAAGACAAGTTATACTTGTGCTAGAAAGCACCTAGCATGATTTATCTAAAAGGTTCATGTATTAATTTACCACTGACTTTCTTCAGCTGATGGGTGATTGTGTGTCTGCTGGTGGCACAGTCAACTTTCGTCAGGTATCTCCCAGACTCGAAGAGCAGTTCCCCCTCACCCTGCTCTGTCTGACATCTGAAGACACCTCTAAATGAAGGTGATGACCTTGGAGCTTCTGGAGCTGGGTCTGCCTGCTTAAACCCTCTGCCCAACAACAAACACCTTATTTACTCCATATGTTTCAGTTGTTTACTTTTTTCTACTTAAAAGCTTTATCTCCTCAATTTATTTTCTGCAGGTAAGCAGTTGCTAACACCTCTCCTCCTCTGTGGTCAGGAGGAACGTATGAATAACCAGCCTTACACTGGCAGGCAGGACACCTTTCCATGGAGTTTGTCCCCTCTGCCCCCACCCTCTGGAAGCTGTTTTCCCCATGGTGGCAGCTGGACAGGGAGGTGGTGTTACCTGTGCCGTGGGGGTCATACTGTGCAAAAGCACTAGTGAGTTCAGACCTGTGAGCATAAATCTTCTCTCGTAAGGACTTTAAGGCAGATGATTCAATTGTACCCACCCTAGGAGGAAAAAATGCAGAGTATTAAAAGATTTCAATCTTCTAGATTTTCATGCTTTTTGACACTCATCAAATTCTTACATCCTTTAAGATGCATGTTTAGGGTCATCCTAAAAGACAACACTGGGTGCAAAAAAAAAAAGCCGCAAGAATAATCTGAATTTATGAGATAAATGAGTTCATGCAGGTAATTCTAAGCTGCTTTGCTTTAGTCAGTCTGACCACAGTGCTAGGTATGGCAAAGCCGTCGTGATAAACTTTGACTCGATTCATAACAGGATTTGTCCAGATTAATGCTTAAAGCAGACCTGACGAACAGGCACAGGCTCTTTATGAGTCCTGACAATTGTCTGTTCTGACCTCTTACCGCAGCTCATTCCCTTTGGGGGTTTCTTGGGAAATGGAGTTAGAGCACTTGGAACATGTTTTGTCTACTGTATTAGTTTTTAAATGGAAAAATGGAAAACCAGGGCAAAGAGATGCCCGTTCAGTTACCCAGTCAAGCTGGAGATGTGTAGCGGGTACTTGCAAGAGGCCGAGTACCCACTCGCAGCACACCCCGCACAGCTTTACCTCTCCTGAAGATGCTGCCTGCGTGTGTGCTTGCTGACTTGATACTGTACAAACCGAGGGATCAGTTCAGGAGTCAGTTTGATGTACGCTCCCCGGTTGCTCCCCTCTTCGTAGTAGTTGGAGGCAGAAAATATAGTGATAACCTGATCACAGGAAACAAACTGGATTGGCTACAGCTCTTCCCGAGATGGATTTCTGAAACTGAGCTTAGAAAAACATGCAGGTTACAACATTCAATGTCTGCAGCTAAAACCAGAGGTCAGCAACTCCTGTTCACCAAACTGCTCACACTTTTGGAGTCTGAGATCCAGGCCTATGGTTTTGGCCTGTCCTGGGAAGACTTCAGTTTAGAGGGCAGTGTCGTGTAACATGCTGTTTAACAGAAACCTCTCAAATGTGGTTTTCAGGATTGTTGTTGGCCTCCTGATAAGAGCACATCACAAAGTAAGGCCAGAAGAGAAATTATTAAATTAAGAGGTTCCTAGAGCCCCACAGTATCTCTTACACTTTATTTGCACATAACTGTCATCTGGGATTCTGTTGATGTTCGTTTGGTTTCACATGAGTAGTAAGCCAATCCCCACTCCCTAAAGCTGTAAAGAATTTTGTCAGAACTCTGCAATTTGTTCTAACATCTGTCGAGCACTCAGTTCCCCCAAATCCATTTTAAAGAAGTCACTCTCTTTTTTTTTAATCAACTTTGTGGACAAATCTGTTGCGGATGTGCCTGTGAAATTCACAGGAGCATTGTAGTTTACGTGGAAGCATCTTACCTTCCCGTCATGACTGATCTCATAACCTTCTGGCTTAAATTCATGAGACCTGATGAGCATCTTCAGATTATACCTTTCAAACAGCTTGGCAGTGACATCAGGACCAAAGTAACAACCTCCTCCTCGACACTTATTTGGTGTACAGCCATTCTGGCTTCTTGGATCACTCCAGAGAATGTCGAGGATCTATAAACAGCAAGCTCAAGCAAGTGAGGACTGACAGTAGGTGAGAACTGACAGGCTGTGGCTGTCTAAAGTACTGGCCACAGCAAAAGCCCCACAGTACACACAGAAAAAACACACCTGAGCCAACAATTTCTACTTTCCAGCAGGGCATTCTTTTGCAATGAAACGTCTGTTCAATTTCCTTAGGAAACATTGCCTAGATTCTGCATTAACTTTTTTCAAGTAAAATACCTTTTCAGAAGTGTACCTCCTTTTACAGCTGAGGTTTCCACGCTCAGGTAGATGGATAGTGAATAGGACCTGGGTTATTTATTTCAAATAGAGCAAAAGCTGCCTCCTTCACATGTAGGTGTGAGGGATGTTTTCTATTTCCCAGCACCTGATAAGAACATGGGTCAGTGGTTTTACCTAAACTAAGCTTGGGAGTGCCCACTCTAAACATAAAAAAGCCTTTGGCTTTGTTGTCTTCTGTTAGCTTGCGTTTCAAAACAAGATCTTACACATCAGCATTTCAGCAGGACTTGGACATGAGGATGACTCACCGTGATCTGAAGTCGCCTAACCTGGTAATTAATCCGAGGCAGTAGTAAACATTAGGCAAAATGTGTTTGTTCCAACCTCACTGGACAAGGTTTAAACCAACACATTCCATTTCATGTTGGTGAGTGTGGCTCTGTGGATGCTTGGTTAGCAGGGGGAAGTGTCAGATATGGGGGGGAATCCCTTGTGCCCATTATGGCAGCTTGTAGGTCAGATAGGTATCTTGGGAAATCACATTTCCAGAGAGAGATTTACTTCAAGAACCAAAAGGAACTGTTTGCCCCTCAAAGCACTTGTCTGAAGAGAAGCTCAGAAAAGTAAACTTAACATAAAACTCAATTTGGAGCTTCTAAATTGCTATGAAGTCAAGATTTTCAAATAGTCACAATTTGATAAAGTACAACATGACAAGAGCTCCATATTGCCTCTAATATTCAAGAAATGAACAGCCAGAGGACAAAGACTTCCCATACTTGAGTAATCAGCCCGTAGGGCTAAGGAGCTGGGTTTTTTTGGACAGTATAAAAGCTGCCAAAACCAGAGCCAGAGAACGGCTGTTGCTATCGCCAACGATTGCAAAGTCTGACCTATTTAAACTGAGCCACGTATGTCCCAACAGATCCAGCCACAGGAGGGCGTGCAAACACATTTCATACTGAGCAGCCTCCTCCCAAGAGCTCAGAAACCGCTGGGTAAATTCTACTCGTAAGGTATAAAAATCACAAGCCCTTATTACCAGGTCTGTAAAAAGCATCCAGATAACTAATGGTATACTACTGTACTCCCGAGAATGAGGAGTTTCTTGCTCAGAGACAGGTCTCTCAGGTTCAAAGACACTGCCTGAACAGGGCACCTGCTGCTTTTGTGCAGGAGGGACTTGGTATGGGTCCGTCTTTGTTTTCACCTACTTGTTTCCATTCCTTCAGGGCGGGGTCCGGAGGCAAATTTGAGCCTGAAGGCGCAGTGGAGCCTGATGAAGAGATGCGTTGTGTTTTCCCTGCGACATTCTGGTTGGCAGTGTGCTTACTGGGTTTGGTTGTGGGAATTCTCTGCTTCACTTGGTCCTGTTGGTCTCGCGCTGACTTTGGTGGCCGCATCAAAGATTTCAACTTAACAAACAAGTAAATTGAAAGAGTTATGAAAACATAAAGATGATACAGAGATGTCAGCTGAAAGGTATATCCGTTCCTGTTTCCTGGACTCAATACTGAACTCTCATAATGTCCTGAACTCCAGGTTTGGTGGAAGCTGCAGGTGATAGGCACTTGCAAAAATTTTGCCTTATATCCATCAGTGATCAGCCTCTTCAGACCTGCTCTCACATTATTACCCAGGCACACAGACTCATTCTAACCCATATCAATCATAAGGTCTCACTATACCTCAAGGATGGTCTGGGCTCAGGGGTGACATTTAGGTGTCCAGCTTCACTGGAAACTGAAAATACACATGTACTGAAGATGAAACTGCATGCAGTACCATTCCGATACAGTAGCATGCTGCTAGATTAATTTGGCTAAAATAAATGGAATATCAGGAGCGTACCAATGAAATGGATGAAGCATTACATCAGGGTTTTTTTATTATTAAATCAACCTCCTCCAATATGTAAGCACATTTGTTTTTTGGGGGCTGTGTGCTATGACTCCATGAATGCCCATCAATGCAGACTGCTCTGAGGAGTATCTTCTCATCTGAAATTTTCTCATAATAAATAGTTAAAACGTCCAGCAAATCTCCCCCTTCCAAATTCTACTCTTTAACAAAGAAAAGGACTGATGCAAAATACTGGCTATTCCCCAGAGCACTGACCACTGTGAGACCTGTCAGTTGCCAGCTGTACCGATTAAAATACATCAGTTGGCCTTGAGTGGTGTCGCCCTGAGTTGTGGCCCGCACGTCTCATTAGCAGTGCTCTCCGCTGGCAGCAGCTTTGGCCTGTTAATTCTGCTTTTCACAGACACCACACCAGTTACACACTGAGCCCAGCCTTGGTGAAAGCATGGGCAGAACTCAGCTCACAGAGCTGAAGGAGACCAGTGGAAGAGACCTGCAAAAAAACCACTTTCTCCAGCGGCAGGCAGAGGTCAGAGGGGACATCCCTAGGCTACACTGTGCTTCCATGAACAGCACTGGAGACCCATGCCTGAGCAATGGTAAGACTTGGATCTCCACCAGATCTCCTGGATCTCCACTGATCATAAGGAGCACAAGCAGCCTGATCACAAGCAGACGACTTGATTTAGTTGTCAAAATCAACGCCAAATCTCCCACCATTTTCCACTGATTTGAAAGAGCTGAGTTTGCTCACCATTTCAGAAAAGAAAAAAAAACCAACCCCAAACCATTTCTGTTCTCTGAATCCCTGAAAAGCAGTAGTTTGTTTTCTTAAAGCCAAGTCTTGAAGTTTGATCCTGGATCAAACTTCAAGGATCTCCCACATAAGCAAAGCTTGGCTGCTGCCAAAGGAGCACCTCGCAGGTGGAGAACGTTCCCCACACAGAGGGCAGAAGCACAGCCCCAGGGCAAAAGGCAGTGCTAGAAAAACCTGGATAGCCTGATTTCTAAAATGATTAGAGATGCCTGAGAATTAACTGCTTTTCATAGTTTTTGGCTAATGTGTCATCACTGCAGGAAGGAGGTATCTAAAGTGCTTTTAGCTAAAGTCAAAAGGCATTTATTTTACAGCAGCCAAACAATTGGCTCCTAACACCTACTGAAACCTTCCTTCCCAAATGCTGTCTGTGATGAAAAACAAGGCTCTCTTTTTCCTCACGTGCCTCATACTGCAGCCATTTCCCATCCTAATGCAAACAACTTGCTCTTAGCATTTGTACTGCTAACTTAAAAAAAAACAAAACCCAAACAACAACAAATTACCCCCACATGACTATGATCTCCTACCTTATTCCTCTCCAGTGCATTCAGGAAATCCAAATCTGTGGTGTCTGAAATCCCTCCATGCAGGATAAGAACTTTGCTATCAATTATAGTGGCGAGGGGGAGCCAGCTAAAGACTTCTCGCAGAAGACACAAAATCTGTTTCCCGTGGTCCTATAAAACACACTCTCACATGAGATCCTACTTCTGGCAGATTATGTCGATTCAAAATTCAAGATTTGTTGAAGTATCTGCCAGTCTGTATGAACAGTTCCAATCAGGAGACACCCCAACTGCAACACTGACAAACACATTCTGGCATTTACTTCAGGACCATTGGATTGTCTCTGCAGGATTTCATTTTTATTGCACGTTCACCTCTTTTTGTTTTCTTGAGGGGACTGGTTGTTACTTCATCCTAAAGATCTCTGAGCATAAAAGGCTAACACTTAAAAAGTTTTGTCAGTTCACAGAATCGTTGGAGTTGGAAGGGACCTCTAGAGATCATCTAGTCCAACCCCCACTACCAAAGCAGGTTTGCCTAGGGCACATGACATGGGATTGCATCCAGGCAGGTTCATTCCTCTGATAATCCAAACTTTTTTCAACTACATTACTGCAGTCGTTCTGTACTACACCTAAACACACCAGCTGGAAGTTTCCTTGTTAACACGCGTTTCATTTTACATGTGCAAGACTAGAAAGAAAATATAGGGGAAGGAGAAGGAAACTTACCTTGTACTTCTTTGCAACTTCTTTTGTGAAGCCATATCTGAAAATAGGACAGCAACATTAACTGGGTTTCGGTATGTTCCTTCTGAATGATTTTCTGTGTTACATTGTTTGCCAGGACCTCTTTTTCTATTTTCTAGCCCTCTTTTTCTCCTGCTATTCTGTCTCACTTCACTTTAAATGTGCTTTCTTCAGTTCTGTCTCACTAATTGATAGCACATTATTATGTCTTTTGCTATGCTGTAGAAAAAGCCAATGCTTTAACTAAAATATCATCCTTCCATCCATTCCCCTTCCCAAAATTTGATACTCGGGAAGCTGCACTAAGACCATTGACTTCAAAGGAATTTGTCATCAGGTCACAAATAGGACACAATTCCTGTTCAAGTGTCTGTGTGTAATGAGGATGTTCTTTGCCTCCTTCACGCATCTTTGAGATGCAAAGCTACACCTGAATACCTAATAAAACATTATGTTTGGTTTACGTCACAGTGGCTGAGGTAGCATTCAAAGCTTCCAACATTTCTAGTGAAAGGCCAGATACTTCTTCCCCCATCCCCCCCCAAAATAAAAATCTACCTCAGGTTCATGATGTAGTCTTCATGGTTTCCTCTGTTCAGGTGTAAATCATTGGGGTAGATAAGAAGAAATGCAAACAGGATTATAAGTATTTCCATAGAATTTTTCCCTCTGTCAACAAAATCACCATTAAAGACGTAGCGGTTTTGTTCTGAAGGCAGACCATTCTGCAGAAAGAAACACAAACAAGGACATGTAGAGATGCTGCGACGCTAATGTAATAAAGAAAATAGCATTTAAATGAGACCACATTGCTAGAAACTGTGCAGAAGCCCTGTGTAATACAGTTTTAAAGTGCAGCATTTATTCCCACTGCATAGAACAACCCCTCCATATCAGACGTGTATAAGCCATCAGAGAAGAGATGATCTCTCTAGCTGTTCTTATAATTCCATCTCTAATTCTTTCCTCTACCTATTAAATTAAACTGAAAGGGAGCAAAAGGAACATTATTCTTTTAATAAAATATACTCTTCTGTTAATGCAACTGCTTCCAGGAAGTTACACACTTGCAAATATAAAGGAGTTATTAATTTTGAATGGAAGACAAGAAATTAATGAAAAATTATCTTCTGACCAAGTCTGAAGGTCCTAATGTCTATTTACACAGTAAGGAAATGGATTTCCTATATTTACACTGTTTGCAGTGTATGTTTCCAAAACTCCTGAGAAAGACTATACTTCAGAGGACATAAAATCTTAATACAGAATCACACAGAATCAGAGAATGTTAAGGGTTGGAATGGACATCGAAAGATCATCCAGTCCAATCCCCTGCCACAGCAGGGTCACCTACAGCAGGTTACACAGGAACACATCCAGGCAGACCTCAAATGTCTCCAGAGAAGGGGATCCCACAACCTCTCTGGGCAGCCTGTTCCACTGCTCTGTCACCCTCAACACTAAATAGATTTTCCTTAAATTTCTTTGGACTCTCCTATGCTCCCATTTGCACCCATTGCCCCTTTTCCTATCATTGGACATCACTGAGAAGAGCAAGAGCTCTCAAGATCTTGATTCCAGTTACTTTAATCTTGAAAGCACCACTTAAGCTTTATTCATATTGCCCTCTGCCCCGCCTCAGGGCAAAGATGAATGCTCACAAACCTGAGAGTCTGTACTTACAGGTATTTCTTGCCATATTTTTTTTTTTCTGAAGATACAGAGCAATGCTTTGTTATGAATGGTGATTATTAAAAGCTGGTATTGTGGATTGATGGCATGTTTCATTACATTTGTTATCAATGCATCAATGGATGCCATCTGTTTACAATAAGTATAGCAGCAACTTTGTGTAGCTTCATTTCCACTCATGAGTATCAGAAATATCATTTCAATTTTGACTCGTCAGAAAAAGGAAACCTCTGTTTCCACAACTGGCATGCATGAGAATTATCCATAGACCATCTATAAAATCACAACTGTGGAAGTCACTCTTAACAGGTTTGGCAGCACTGCAGGACAGCTCACACCCTGAACATAGCTACTGCATCAGTGTCCAGCATTCCCTATGTTCCTGTGGCATTCCCTGGTGTACTGCCTCAGCAGGTTTATTGCAGGATACAACATTTGGCCAGGGTCTCAAAATAATGTTTAATCTAAACCCATTAGGAAGTATCTTTTTTTTGTCCCCATCAGTGTCCTGTGCTGTTATGTTAGTAAGTCCTGGTCTCTCAATTCCCACAGTGGCACAATCCTAACTGATGCTTGGTTTTTGCCATAGCCTCTCCAAGTTAACTTAGAAGAGGCCTGTGGTTGCTCTGTGCTCACAAGAGTGGCAATTTACAGGACTCTGCTCATGCACTTAGTTGTGGTTTGAAAAAAGTAAGGACAGATTTCGGGAGTGGAACGGACAGGAGAGCCTCAGCACCAGCTCTTGGAAAGATGAATTAATACGAATGTAAATCACCAGCAGATTGTCAGTATGCACGCAGCCACTCTGTAATGCAGTCTTCATGGAAAGACATCTGTTGAAGCACTCTCCAACCTCTATCATTCTTCTTTTGGAAAAGCTTAGCCATAACTCAAGTTTTAAATGAGTTTGGTTTTGAACCTTCAGCTTCAATGTGACATTTTAGTTTTCTTCCACACTCATGTAAAGCTTTTATCTCCTTTTCTGTCATTTTGAGTAAGAGCAAAACCGAAGGCTGTTGCAGCCTCTGACATGTCAAGAGGTGAACAAGGCCCTCGAATGATTAGCAACGTGCTGCTGGGCATCGTTACTGTATCTGCTGGGTTAATGATTAATTAACTTCCATTCGTCTTTTGCATCTTCTACAGCTTCAGGTCATTTCTATCTGTAGCACCCCTTTAACAATCTAACTTAGTAATTCATAATTTAGAATTCAAAGGTTTCAAGGAACTTCAGGAAGTGCTATAATGTAATGGAGATTAATGCAGGGACTAAACATTACAAACTGGTTATTGAGAAAAAGTAATTATCTTAGCCTCACCCAAACCAGGTTTAAGAATTATACCCACTATTACAACCAGCATTCTCTCAATAGGCTGCAGATTGCCAGCTTCTGTGTTTGCTGTTGGCAGTTTGCAAAAGTGCTGTGATAAAAATTCCTTGGGCAGAGTCCCCCACTCGGGGCTCCTGGTCTGCACGCAGGCCTCCAGAATCCCTCAGAGCCATTTCAGTTCTGCAGGGCTCTGTGCAGACCTGAGATAACTGCACTCCTTATGGCCCTGTTCAGAATTACACTCTCTTCTTTAAGGTTATCAGTGGTTCATATCAACTCAGAAGATGAAATCCCTTCCAAATGAAACAGTTAGGGAAGCAGAAAAAAAAGCATCCAAGAGGCTGACTGAGTTTGCTGCTTGCCTATGTAAACTGCTTAGAGGGGACAAAAATACTATGTCATTTAACTTGCTTCTCAATGACTGAGCAGCTCTATCATGTGCTCTCTGTTTTCTCAGTCACTCTGAAATGACACCATATTTGTCCCTTTTACTCAGTTTGGTGAAGGGATTCCCCTATAGGCTGAACAAGTATCAGCGGGGGTAAACTCAAGTCCCTGAAGTCAAGTGGCAGTTTTGGCTCTGAATTTACTGAAGCCAGGATTCAGTTTTTGCTTAGAGGTTTTTTTCTCTTTGTAACACCCATTAGAGAATCATCTTCTGTTTCCTCCAAGAAAAAAAGTAAAATTCAAGTTGGTTGAAGCTGTAAATAGAACTATATGAGCATTTATCCTCAAATTAGTTTTTTCCTGTTCCATGTCCTCTGTATGAAACTAATGTGTATCATACTCTTATTCCACTTTCAAAAAGGAAGATTGTCTAATTAAAATAGCAGCTAAAAGACTGCAAGCCAAGGAACAGCTAAACAATTTATTCATTAGTAAAAGAAGCAGAACTCGGTAAAAAGTTCTGATTCAACTTCAACAGGCTTCAGGTATGTGCTCAGGCAAAACAGGCAAGTTTTCATTCCTCAAAGGTCAGATAAAGTGTAACAAATTTGGAAGCAGAAGAGGAATGACATCATCTGAACACCTGGTTTAGCTCACTTCAGTCTCCATTTGGTGCAGATGAATAAGGATCAGACACAAACCCTTGCCCCTGGGAAGCTCAAATCAAAGAGAGTATCTGCTGCATGAAAGGTGGTGATTCATGCTAAAGATAAATGTGAAACTATATACAGGAAATTTCCTGCCTCTTCAGTTAAATATACAATTGTGGAAAAGATAGCCTGGAGCTTATTTCTCTTTTTTATTTTTCACACCTGTAAAACAGAGCTATGGTTTTTTAACATTAAAAGGTGAATTTAATGTTTATCATTAAAACTTTGAGCGTAAGTAAAGGGTGCCCAAGGTATTTATTTCCTTTTTGTGCAGGCTATACAATTGCTTCCAAGACTTAAAAGGCTTTTAAGCAGATAGCATTCTTTTTTGTTTCCTGTAGACAACTAAAAATAAAAACTGCTTTGCAGGTATCAGTGGAAGGCCTAAATGAAAGCCTCTACAGTTTTTCTGGAGGGCCAAAATTATCCGTGATGTAGTGTTACATCAGGAACTAAGTTAGCTACTGATTTTAGAAGACCTTAGTCAATATGGAATATAAACCAGCAGCAGGACTTCAGAGATGTTGCGAGGAACCCTCTTAAGTTCTGGTTTATTCTCCAGTTCAACATTTAAGTAGAGAAAGATCTCTTCCTAAGGATGTGGAGAAGGAAAAGCTGTGACAAAAACACCACTCAAATTGTTCCAGTATTTGGTATGAGGGACATGCACGCCACATGTACAGTTCTAACAGTGATAAATTATCAGACATAAATACATGTTCTTAACAAGTCATGAAGTGAAAATGCTACATTGCAGACTACCTACTTACCTTGTAGAATATCAGCAAAAGATCATCCAGGTTTCCATGCAAATCTCCTACAGGAAACAAAAACAGGATTTTCTTTTTCTTTTTTCCCAATATTTTCTCACAGAGGAAAAAAATGAAATTATAATACTAGAATTACTTAGTCCTGACAAGCGTTGCCACATTTTTTCCTTAGCAATTTGCCTTGTATTAGGATTAGCTTCATTTTAAGGTACATGCTGAAGCTGCTTCTAAAATACGGCAATGAAATATTAAAAGAGAGCACAATTGTTTGCAGGATTTGCTGGGGAGTGTCAAGAGCTGTCCACGCTTGTATGACTCAGTGACTCAGAAATGGACAGATCTGGCCCTTTCTGAGACATTTATTTTGGAACAGGCAGGGGGGATTTCACCCAGCACTAAGGATCACTGCAGCACAGCTCCCCTCTGCAAAGGACTGAATTTCATGTTTACAGAACCAACCAGTCACATCTGTGACTCACCACCACAAAGCCACAGAACAGCTTCAAAATCTGTCTGGTGATAATCTGCTTTCACCACCAATAAGCAGGAAAGGAAATGTTACATTTCTACCCTGTGTGTTTTCGGTGCAGCTTTTTATCAGTTATGAGCCTGCTGAAGTCATTCTAAGCTATCATTCAAGCTATAGCAGATTTCCATCACGTATGTGGACGCAAAAATTTTAGGTGCATATTTAATCAGCATTATTAATTTGAAATGAAAAGAAAATGGGGAGAGGGGTACCTTATTTTAAAGAAATTAGCATTTTGAACCAATTTTTGGCATTTTTCATTTTTGGCAGAGGATCCTCCTGGTTACAAAAACTATTATTTTCAATGGCAGGAAAGGGATCCCTTTAGATGCTGCTTACATAGTGCAAATGCAATCCAAAATTGAAGAGGTACATTTTGCTTAGCAAGAAGATGCGGTGTAGCAAACAAGTATGAATCTGTGTTTCCTTGCTTTGGAGAGAGATTTTGTTGATTCAGTTAACAACTTTTTTTTTATATACAAAACCCCATTTCAACAAACCCTTTCCTGGCAGTCAAAGTAACCGTATAACCACCTCTTAAACCCCCTTTGTTCTGTGTGGGTCATAGTACCCTTCCTTACACCACTTTACTGTTACCCACAGCACACAGTGCTAGCTGTCAGGAGTTAATGTCACCATTACTGTTCTGGTTTGCAGCTCCTGCTTTTTGTGGCCAGTCAGGATCCTGTTATCCATAATTTACAAAAGCGTAATGAAATAGACAGGCAATGAGCTCTTCATTCTTTACCTTGTGACATGCCACGTCATTCTGTGAGACTAATTTGTTGGTTGTATAAAGACTGATCCATCCTCTTGGGTCCCTTTAGAAATGAGGGTTTATTATAATTTCAATTTATTCTAGCTAGTCATACTGTCAGTGAAAGGTCTTGTTTGCCACACCTATTAAGCCCTCATTAAATTCATTACTGAGTAAATGATGATGGTAAAGTCTTTTTCTCAGTAAGGGGAGAAGGCAGTGAGACTTGCAGCCAGTGATCAAAACACTGTGGCATTTTAGAGATGGAAGTGCAGGAATATTTAAGCTACACTGCAGTGTTAGCTGGTTTAATTCTGACTCAATGAGAAATGTTTAATGAGGAAAGGAAAGAGGACGTGAGGGACTTTCTTAAAATATACTTAGTGTGACTCAGAAATCTTATTTGGTTTTGTTTGTTCCAATTCATGCATTTGTGAGGGGAAAAAAGAAAAAAAAAGAGAGAAAAAAAATAAGAAAAATAGAGAACTTTCTTGTATTGGTGACGTTTGGAAATGTCTGCATCATTCTATAACCACTTAGAATATCAACCTGCACCCAAAGCTATTATTTTCTGTGGCACCTTACCACAGACAGTTATGTCCTTCGAGTAGGAAGTTGAAAGGTGAGTGATGTTTGTCATCTCCTTGAGAACCCTCCTAGTTTCACAAAGTAGCTGCAGTACGTAGCGGGCATGAAGCAGCTGCAAGAAAAAAATGCAGGGAGAAAAGGAAGATTTATTAGAAGTAGCATTATGTCTGTCTGCTTTATTAATATCAGACACATATTGCCAGGATTATTTATACTCCAGATTCAGAGATGATCACAAGCTGTTATGGTTTAGTGATGGGAATTAGGAGTGTTTATAGCTTTGTGCTTGCTTCCCAGTGAATGGATACAGAGCTCTTAATGAACTTGCTTTACATAGTTTCCCATTTTATTTCAAGTGCACTGTTTCTACTCTCCCAGTTTACAGAAAGTGTAAGAGACTGAGTTATACAGCACTTAGAATCACTGCATAAGGTCATCTGTTCAAAGTACTGGGAAAAAAAATAAAGGATATAGTTCGATTCAGTGAAAAAACAAAACCAAATCCAAACAAACAAACAAAAACCAGTCAAAAAAACCCCCAAAGGCCATAAATGACATTTCAGCAAATTGCAAAAATAATAGAGGGAAAGAAACACTAGCAAGAGTTACTCTAGTAAGAGTTATCTTCCTGTTCACTGGGAAGATGTTATGACAATGCAACATTTAGGCTTCTGGTCTTCTCTGCTAATGCTTTTTATGAATTTTTTTTCAGTCAGTGTTTTTTGAGGCTTTTAATTCAAACCCAGCTGCAGGGAAGTTTGGTAGAGGAGACAGATGAGTTACAGTTTGATTGTTCAGGATTCATGTTTTGAAAGCAAACAAAAAGAGGCCAATTACATATAATAATTTCCTTAATAAAATGCCAAACATAGTAAGAGGGGACCTGACAGTCTGGGTGGGCTCGTGCTTTATATTTTGCTTCTTTTAACATCACTCTCCACAGAAAATTACAGAACCCCACCACCAACACCATCATTTAGTAAACTAAAAAGCAAGATAGACCCTTATATACAGTATATTGTTAAAAACTAATGACCACAAGTTCCAACAGACCTGGGCCATGTGATGACTCCCTGCCCCACCCTCATCTTTAAAAGGGCATCACAGGGGCTTGCTGGGGAACACAGTGAATCAGCAACAGTGGTTTCAGTGCCTTGGCAGCCACAGACAGAAAGCTCCTGAGGATTTGTGCTAACACCCTCTTCTGCTGCATTAGTGATGCTTTATATTCACTCCTCCCTTATGGTGAAGTCTGGCACACTGGAATGAGGTGATTAACCCTTACACCTCAATTCCTCTAGGAAGAATAGGGTGGGGGACAAAGCACTTTTAACCCAGAAAAAGTTAACTAGTTTCTAAGTTAGTTCAAGACACCTTCCCCAGTTCTGCACTCACTGATATATCTCCGGCCTTGCAGTTGCTGTGGGTTCCCATTTCTCATCTAGCACTGGGATTACAGTCACCAAGAAGGTCCCCACTAGTACGCTCCCTTCCCAGTGCTGGCTCTGGTGGCCATGCAGACAAAGAGTGAATCAAATCTGGAAACTGGTCTGGCTGAGAACTGACTGCTTTTGATTTTGTTGTGTTAGCTTCCAACCAGATCAGCTCCCCAAGACAGCTCACCATGTACCTGTATGATCACGTGGGGCTGGCAGGAAAGGGTAATGGGATGGAAAGCAAGGAAAGGAAGGGTGAAGTATCTCCTTAGACACCAGTTTAGCCTTATATTGGATTCAGCTTGTGGAGCTGCAGCTTGACAGAGATGTAAAATAAGTAAAGATAAATCAAACGTTGCAATTTACCTGTTCATTCCTGAAAGCATGAAGGAGAGCATTGGCATCTTCAACAGTAAGGGGGAATGAGAGTCGTGGTCCATAGTAGGAGTCTGGAACATCAATCTTCTTTTCAAATTCTGTTAAACATAAGCCTTCATCCACTGCCTGAGAAACACTAGGGCTGGTGAAAACGTGAGAAACTGGAAGAGAGAAGAAAACCAGCAATGTAGAAATTCTATCAGTCCTGCATAGGGCCGTAGCAGAAACAGTAGAATGTAAATGATGCTTTACTTGCTGGTATTACAGTGTCTAACTCCTACCTTGTATAGTAGAAGAGCTCCAGGTCTCCCCAGACTACTCTGCAATACTAAAAACAAACAAGCAAAAAACGAACAAAAAAAAAAAAAAACCCAGGCAAAAACTCTGTCCCAACAGCCAGTAGCCATGGTCAGGATGCAAAACATTTTGCACTAGAAGCTGTGGAGCAATCTGCTCTCTGAGGTAGCCTGACAGACTTTCTTCTCCTTCCCCCACAAAGCAAGAAGATTCAAGAGCCATGGCTGATCATTCATTGATCATTATCTGTTTGAAGTTCAATACTACACTTTTAATACAGGTTTTAAAGATTCACTTTTATTGCTTTTATTTTCTATGCAATTTTTTTAGGCTAAATACTAGCTGGTCAGTGATCATTTAAAACACCATCAGCAAAATCCTATTTATTCACAGTGGATTGCAAAGCACTCCTTTCTGATACAATTAGGAGACAATGCCAGCTTTTGGTTGGCTTCCATAAAACCATTAGATGAAATAAACAAAAACAAATAGCTGTAAAAGTAGAGCATAGCTTCTAATTTTCCTGGAGCATGGAGAAAGCAGGAACTTTGCTAATTGCTTCAATCCAGTATTTTCTTGCCATACCCTTGAAATTTAACTGGGTGAACAGCAGATTTCAGTGTTTTCTTATCATGTATTATATTCTAAAAGACAGAGCCAGACCCTAGAGGACAGGGTTCTGGCAGCTGTTGTTGTGGAGTTGCTTTGGTGAGATGATTGTGGTAAACACTTTTTGCTGGGCTATAGGTAAGTTTTCTGTACCCCTGATTAGATGCAACTGGAAATAAAAATGTATTATTTATTGCTGGAGGAATACCTGTCTCTGTGACTCTAAGTTTGCAGCAGCCAAAACCAGCATGTGGCCTCATAAATTATGAGATTCATAAAAGTCAAGTTGTAACTGGATAAAATCCATATTAAAGAAATAAATGGATACAAATATATTTTATCAGGTCTAGATTAAAAAAAAAAAAGCCTTCTGCTGCGAGCTAATTATCACATTCAGTGTACAGCCATGCAGTTGGATTAAGGCATCAAGTAACAGCAAGGTGCTCAGGGTTCACCACTTCCACAAACTACAGTCTGGTTTGCACTCCACCACAGTTAGAGCTTTGGCCAGATGCCAGAACATCACCCATGGACTGAAACTGCAGGTCCCCACATACTAATCAGCAAAGCACATCTGCACCAAGTCACATCCCAGCTCCAGCAGCAGGTCTTTGGATGACATCTCTCTCTGTGCCCTGCCTCTGGGGAAGTGGGTGGCTGCAGACCATGGAGACAGTTCCTCAGACCACCCAAATTCCTCATTGCTTGCCTGTTCCAGCCAGAGGCTCTCCTCATCTGACATGACTCCTCCAAGTCAGCAGTCTTCTCAGCATTTCAAGCCAGCCAGACACCAGCCCATGCCTGCTCCTACTCCAGCCCTCCCCTTCCAGCACTCAGCAGGCTACCTCTCCCTTTACATCTGAACATGAGACTGCCTTCCTTGCAGCCTTGCTTCCTTTTTGGCATGTATCCAGGCTGGGATACTCTTATCTCCTTCTCTGTAGGGCGTATCTCAGCAAAGTACACCCCATTTTCCACTTCTGGATGAGTTGTCAAAATTCAGTTGTGGTCATTAGCCTTAGAGTGAGCTTATGTCTTCTCAGGCAGTCTTTCAGCTGGATTTTAAGGCTCCTTCCTGCACAGGATAACTGTCTTGTCTCAGAGCAGTCAGTAATGAACGCCCTAGTGCAGCATGGGGACTAGCACGCTGACCGGCGAGAACCTCAGCTCACCACAAGCCCCATACAGGACTAATTCTGAAGGATTTGGCACCCTGCTCATTTTAGTCATCTTCTAGTTGAAGCTGTCAAGACTCTTTCAGTCCATATTGAAAGACAGGGACAAAAATTCTCTGCATGCCTAGCTCAGGCACATGTCTTAAGACGGTATGAAATACCCTCTGCTAGCATTTGCCTCTTTCCATGGGTTACAGAGAGCATGGGGAGTGACTTGCTTTGTACTCGTGAGACCAGCAGTCTGGCTCAAGCTCAGTAAGTTGAGCCTTCTCTATTAGCATACCCCATAGAACTACACAAGAAGACAAAAGCCATATTCCATATTAAACATGAAAGCCTGGAGCTATGTGCAATCAGTCTGGCCACAGAAAGCCCAGGGATCTGGTTCTCCTAACAAGACCACCTCGCCATGGGAGTTGTCCAAGGCAAGACAAAGATGTCACTGCCAAGGATGTACTCACTATTGCGGTAACAGGGAATCAGATACCTCTGCAGCTCTGAAATAAACTCTCTCTTCTGCCAGCATCCATGTGCCTTCGGACTAACCACTGTGGTACCCAAGAGCACCTCTGGCTCCTGAGGAGAGCTCTTACATCTGCCAAATACTGCTCCCCAGACATCAGGTCAAAGCCAGATGGACCTTGTGCCCACTAAGCACAAAAAGCTTTGGAAGGGTGTTAAGGCTGCAAGGGAGGCATCAAGGGGAGTGAAAATGCAGGGGAAAAAAAAAGCAGGGTTTTTTTATTCCCTTTTGAAGGAGGGCTCCAGGAAGTGTGGCTCCTGCCCTACTGAACTTGAGAGGCACAGACAGGGGTTACTTGGACTCCCAGTCCCACCACTTTGCCTAGGACATATTTGTAGCCTTCTCACCCTCAATGCGCCCACCAAAGAATAAATGGATTTAATTTTGCTGGAAAAGCAGTTCCCAGCTTTCTCCGATCAGAGATCTTTTCACTGAAAGGCTAAGTAGCTATGCAGAGTTTTTCATGAAAGAAGGGAGGAAACTGTAAGATGGAAAAGGCTTTAACTCTTACTTCCCACAAACCCTTGGAAAATACCCTTCAGAAGCAGAACAAGAACAAGACACACTGCTATATAATATCCCAATCACAACTTAAATTGCACTGACGCCTTAAGCAGAATGAGAGGATGAAAAAAAGCTTCAGGGTGCATCAGATAAACGATCACATCAAAAGCACTACTGTGTTAATGAGCTGCTTTCTTTGAAAAACATATTCTGAAAAAGCAGATTAAAAAGAGGAAAATGACAAGATGAATAGTGGAGACTGAGTGGCTTATAGTGTAAGGAAAAACACAGATCACAAAATCTTCAGGTAGCTTTCTCACCACATACTGAGAAGAACAGGCAACCTACTCTCTGGTAAGAATATTATATACTACCTTCTTGGAGAGGCCTTCTGAATCATATGCTATCACTCTAATTTAAATGAATACACGCTGGTGAAACAAAAGCCAGAGAACCGTGGGGTTTTATAAATGCTTAGGAATAGCAAAACCAATTCAAAGCTTCTAGGCTTGTAATGTTTACACTCATTGTGGCTCACATCTTAGGACCATGACTCAGCAGAAATGGAAGCAGTTAATAAAGAATCTTTCTATTCATTACTGATTTTGCTACTAGCATAGGTGCTGCAAAGGTCACTTAAAGGGGCAAGCAATCGAGAGTGAAGAATGCACACAGCCTGTAGTTAGACAAACATAACCACAATCAACACAACACAAATTTGATATGCAGTTTCTCAGAAAAACCTTAAGTCATCTCATTTGCATAGGTGGTCTCAGCCATCTCTATTAAACATATGGACTCTTTCTGGTTTTGTTTGAGGTTCTGGTATCTGTAACATGGAGTGTTAGAAAAGGGGGAAATAACAAACCAAGACAAAAACAAAACCTCTGGAGCAGTCATCAATTTCAGTCGGTAACTTCAGTTACCAACTTCAGTCCTGACAGATGAAAGTTTTAAGCAACCAAGACAAAGGGGAGTTTTACTATAAACCATACATTTCATCATATGTTTCAGTCTTGTGTTCAAGAAACAGGTCACCCATGTAGTGCTGACAATGAACAGCCCTAAGTGCCCCCCATGTCTCCCTGTGCACAGGGTGGGCCTGGATGTCCAACTACCCAGAAACAGCCCATGCATGCAGCTATGTCCTGAGCCCTAGAACCTGAAGCAATAGCCTTTATTCCTTCTGTCAACAGACATAGTTAATAAAGGTGAATAAATCATATCTACAACGAGCAGCTGCAAAATTCTCTTTCAATATTATAATGAAAATAAAGATTACCATTATTTTTCAAAATTTCAGACCTAGCACTACTATTTTCTTTCCCACTCAGGTGGAAAAGCTGAACTGAGGTGCACTATCAGCATGGAGATGAAGAGAGCAGTGTCTGATTTTCTTTAAGTTTGCCAATTCCTTCTCGGGAAGTTAAATGACTAAAGCAGATTTCCCCCTCCCCCCCCCGCCCCCAGAACACAGTGGTAATGGAAAAATCAAAGGAAGGACTATTGTATGATCTGCCTTGGCTTTTGAGCAAGGCTCAAACATAATGTCTTTATCTGCAGAGCGCAGAGACCATTAGGCACTCTAAAGTATTTAAGAGACAAGAATTGCTATTTCTAATGGTTGTCATTAGAACACTGAACCACTTATGGTTTTGGTGGTGGTTTTATCCTGTTATCAAAGTGTATTGTGCAAATTTTAATTGGAATAACCTGTGGTTGGACCAGATGAAAGAGAAATGACAATCTTTTGTAATTCAATAAGAGTACAGCCTCCTTTTTTTAACCCCTCTGGGATTAGATCTATTCTCTATTTGTTCAGGGAAGTCATGTTTGGTTTTTGGACTTAGAAATCACTTTCAGTCTGTCCTTCTGTTGAGCCTGAACTCAAAACTAAGTTTTGTCCAAGGTTCCTAAAATGTTTCCAAAATTAAAGGTTATTCTTTGAATAACTTGAGCCTTATCTGAGATGGTTTCTAAAGATTTATCCCCAGCAATTTAATTTTTAATCATTCACATACCAATGTGTGTTTTGCAGTGAAACCTGAACCAAAATAATTTAAGAAGTGGTCCAGAACTGCTTCAGGGAAGAAGAAAAAAAAAAAAGTAACTTCTTCTAAGGCAACCTCTCTGATTACACTTGCCTTAAACCAACCAGACACATCTTTCTGGATAATCATACCTCAATTTAAGAAAACATGCACAAAACGATGTGAAAATTTGTGTCGGTAAGACTAACATGAGAACACTTTAAGGGAAGTAACATAAGAAAGCACCCTAAGCACCTCTGAATATTCTCATAATGACAACAGGTTCTGTCTTACATCTTGACTCACTGAGTAGATACTGAGCAGAATCAACACTTACAGGATAAAATTCTTATTACAGTATTTGGGAAATCCAACCTCAGCTCTAGCATGTGCTGTAAACATTACATTGAAAACAAACCTTCCTCATCAAGTTTTCCAAACAGAATCTCCGTATTACTTTGACTTTTATCCTTACCTGAATCAGGATGAGTACAGTGATCCAGCATGAATGTAAAAAAATTGGATAGCTGAGTACATAAAGGAAAAGAACAAATACACACTGATCAGTTTAGGGGATCCAACAAGCATTAACATTCTCTTTCCATACTCAATGACTAGCAATTTCCCATTTAAGGGGATCTAAGACACTACTTTATGTTCCCATAGCATCAGCCTGCAATAACGACACAACTTGTGTCCTACTAAAAAATGGCTTACTCCTTTCCTTCTTTGCTATGAATTAGCAGATTGACACTATATGAATACATAAAAAGTTCCAGGGCTGTTTCAGTGTTGCTGACATTTTTGGGTGTAATTCATCTTGCCCATCATTTGCCTAGACTTTCCTTGTAGTCAGTAAAATACTGCTACAATGCATCAAATTAATTTTAGGCACTGAGGCTACGATGAACATAAAGCCTTAGAAGTTCCTAATTCCCTATACTGACCCTGAGGGAAGCCTGGGCTGACAGACTGAGACACCAATATACTCTGTGCATGCATCTTGCCTCACAGACGTGGTTAAGATCAGCCACAGTGACATGACCTGTAACCCCTGGCTAACAGGGGTCTTGTACAGGAACCTCTAACCTAGATATGGTTGCACAGGCAGAACAGTGTCCTGCTGCTTGTGTAGTTTTATATATGTCTGCACACACACACATATATATACGCATACACACCACTGAATTAGTCCAGGTGTGAGTCAGGGAAGCAGTTTTATTATACAGGACACAGCTGTGTAGGGAGAAATAACCACATATCCATTTTGTTTGTGCAACTTTAGTCCTCTGGGGATAATGTAACTGCTTGTACAGGAAGAAGTGAGGAATACAAACCTGTAGTTGATCTTGCTCATCAGCGTATTCGATTGACTGGAAAATACTCAAAGAATAGCGGCGCCTCATCTCTAGCCGGGCCATTGTAAAGCGGTACCAGTTCTGGATGAGGATAGCAGCTCTAATCACTGTCAGAACAGAAAGCAACAGAGTACACATGGGTGCAGTGTAACCTACAATGAAAATACACATGCTGTCTTTGCAGCGTTTTGCAGAGATGACCAATTCAGTCCATTGTGCACAGTCAACATTAAGATGAAACTCTAAAAGTGATACTGAAAAAGTATTTTCTGATAATGAGTGATGCATTTACTGTTTCTGTCTTCTGGGATAGATCCCAAACCAGCTGACTTGCTCAGATCTATATTGTTAGAAGCCTTCCCCATTTCACTGTCCAGAATAAAGTATGCGTGTAAGAAATGAGCCATATTCAGCTGATAGGCAGTATGTGGGTTTTGGAAAGCTGAGGAAAGGCAGAAGAGAAGTTTGGTCTACGAAGTGTACTGCTTTACAAGCTGCAGTAAAAAGCTTCTATCTTAGCCAGCTGTAAAATGATGTCATGTAATGACAGATATTTGGAACAGCCTCTTTTAATGGAAAGTTTTTGCCTGCAGAGCTGTATTAGCAAAGCAGCAAAATTAAAATCTTAGGAGAAATTGTTAACATATGGTATTGAAGAGCAGAATATGTTGCTTAAATAGACATGCCAAAAGGCACACAGGTGTAGCTTTGTCTAGCTTGGTGAATAAAGGAATTGCCTACCTTGGTGAATAAAGGAACCCCAAGAATCCAGTGGGACATGTCAGAAGACCATTTTGAACTATATGCTTGAATATTCATCCCACTCAGCACTTTAAGAAGTTGTGTCTACTGTTGTCTCAGTCTGGAAAACTGCTGGAAACTTTGTTGAAGGACAATAACCAAGACTGCAGCCCAGACTGAAGGGCCTGCTTCTTACAGACCCCAGCCACACCACAAACAGATCACATTCCCTTAGCTGCTCCAATAAAAGTTTATCAAATGGAACATCTGGTGGCACAAAGAGGTCCTGGAGTGGGCACTGTCTTGCAAGGAGAGCTTTTCACATGTATGTCAAGCAGTTTGTGCTGTGTCAACCGTGGCCACTATCAGCAGCTGTGAAGGAGGACAGGAGCTGATGCACACTTTATCTCTCCCTACCATGCTGACAATCCCCCCTACTACTCTAAGGAGGTGGGACATGAAATGTGGGTGGCAGTATCTCTGCCAGCAGGAAAACAAAAGGAAAGTTGTGCCCTCAGCATTACAGGTATCAATGCAGCCACAATTGACCTGGAGGGAGGAGTGAAAGCAGAAGGCTGGATGGGTTATGCTCAGCCTGAAATAACTATGAGCTTGGGAGAGGAGGCACAGATGATCTCAGCAGTAACTTCTGTTGTTTCACAGACCTGTGACTTTATAATGCTTTAAGGGTGCATTTATCAACATTTATCAAATCCTCTCTCAGTCTTCTCCAGACTAAAGAGCCTCAGGTATCTCAGCCCTTCCTCATAAGACACGTGTTCCAGTCCCTCCATCATCCCTGTAGCCTCTGTTGGACTCTCTTGAGCAGATCCCTGTCTCTCTTGAACTGGGGAGCCCAGAACTGGA
>JANHFX010008976.1:0-65199 GCA_027560015.1 Chloroceryle amazona
TGCTAATAGCATTTACTGAAACCAGTCTTTTCTCCGTTCATACCACATCACGAACCCTCTCCTCCCAAATTCCATCTATCAAATACCTCAATATATCTGTAATAAAAGCTGATGTTTCAAACTAGGACTTTTCCAAGTCAAGTGGCAATCTCAGCAGATGTGACTATAAGACTACCAAGAAATTACACAATTCTAATAGTTTAAAAAAACCCCACTGAGTAAAGATATATTAATTCACTTGGATTAACTAATTAAACCACATTTTCTAATAATTTCAATAGAAAGTATGTTTACACAATAAGCTCTGTGTACACACATTGTTTGGCAACACCATTTGTCTCTCCACAGCTACCACTTGATATTCTCCACAAACACAGCACGTCAGGAAAATTTAACACCTGCTATGCAGATAAAAACATAAAGACCTAACTCCCTTCACATAACTTCACCTGCAAAATCAAGTGACACGCTTAAAGATACAAGAATACTTTGACTAAATATAACCAGAGGTTTTTCTGGGAAAACCTGAAAATTCTTTTCTCAGGCAAGCAGAGGTTACAATTCCAGGACTCTCCATACCACAAGTTTAAAGCTCAAAGTGATGAGAGCCTGAGAGGAGAGACACAAATCCTCTAAAGAGGAGAGCTCAACAACTGGTGCACTGCCATAGCTGTGCAACTCCAATCTAATGAAAAGTCTCTTACTTTCCCTGAGTATATTTACTAAAAATATTACCGATATAAATTACTGATATAAAGCAATCCATTCATCGTAAGAAGCTATCTTTGAAACTAGAAGTAAGAAGGGGGGTTTTTAAAAGCCAACTTATGCTTAAGGATTTTTAATACTTTTAGGTAATTTCTGGGATTCTCATACTTCTGCTGTAACTGGGTGCTCTTTTCCCAAGTGTGTTCCTGAGTAGCACACGGCATGGCACTGCAACTCTTCTAAGCCTAGGTTGGAGGCACACTCCTTCCAACCTACAAGTGGCGTACATTTCAGTATGGAATCTTAGCTAAAAATAACATCAGCGATTTATATTTAATGTTTGGATGAAAAAGTGTCTATTTAAAGTACAGTCTGTTGTCTCTAAGATGTCAACAGTAAGTAATATTATTTGAAGTGCAATGTTATATTTAATATTTAATAGCAGGTATAATGAAACTAGAGGAAAAATATTGACATTTCATAAAAATATGAAATCATCATTTGACTGTTACTTTAGATTAGTGATGGATGTTAGGTGTATACCTAAGGTAGAAGTTATCATGCATATACCATTACAGGACTTACCAATTAAACAATATTCAGATATTTCAATATATTGTGTATTGTAGACACAATCTAAATTTCAACTTGTGTCAATATAACCCAAAAAAACTCCAGTCATCACTTATATCAACATAAAGAGGATGGTTGATGAAAATCAAGCCCAGAATGACAGAGTCAGTTCTCTGTCAGAAGCTCGTGTAGTAATCATTTGGCTCCGAGTCAAAAGTTGCATTCTTTCATTCTACCAGACAAGTTTCAGGCTCATCACAAGTGAAATTCTGCTACCAATTTAATTACCCAAATAAGGACTTCTTGTCCTGAAGAGATGAGTCTGAAGTCAAAGAAGTTGAAACTTACACTATTTTCTGATCATTTTTAGCATATAAAACAATGCCCTCAAGATTAAATATAAATGCAATGTCAAATCAAATTCACATTAAATTTACTGAGAAATAAATTATGTTACATGTTCTACTACCTAACATAGCAAGCAAATAGGAAACTGCTGTTATGGTGAGCCCTTTATAAAATAATTCAATACTTACATAAGTAGCACCTCTCAATAAACGATCACCAGCAAAGGATAATACTTCATAAGATTCACAATACACCTTTTTTGATGGGTTAATTTTAATTCTATCAGTATCTAGAAAGTTGTACTGGATTTATGCACAGAAATTAAGGTCACAGGAAGAAATTAAAAAGATCCATTAAAAACAAGACAGCTTGCTTGTTGTGTCCAAGTGCAGACAATAGTCTTTTAAGTATCTTTTTTTCATTAAGATAGCCAGATGATCATTCAGAAGTAAATACTTGTATTTAAAAAAGAAAGAAAAGGTAAGAGCCCATTTACAAATTCATGGATAGAACATAACATACTGATATCAATTTATTTAAGGATTAATTATTCTCCCACAGGCATTCATGCAACAAGTCAACTGAGATACAGAGAATTCTATATCATGAATTCTTAAGTTAGTTTAAACTCGCCCTAGACTAACCAGCATCTGTCTTTGGTGGGTGAAATCCATCCCAATAAAAATGTGTCTGTGTCAATCAGCTACTGAACTTATTAGTGTCAGGGGTTTACATTTAATCTAAAGGAAATACTTCAAACACAAACCTGCAATTTTTATAAACTTTGGGTTTGATGCCCTTTTTTAAAAGATGTCTCTCTTGCATAATAAGCAACACCACCTATCTACATTTATTTTACCTTTTGATGCACTCCATTACATTCTATTAAAAAGTACAAAGGGAAGAAACAAATGTTTTCTAACAGCTTTCGTTGTATTTTTTCAGTTTGATACTCTGTCCAGTCAGCCTTCTGGAAAACAAAATCTAAGAAAATTACACAATTATATAACCATATATCTTGTATTAGAGTTTAATAGCAGCTCTTAGCTTGGCTGACCTTCCTCTTGGGTTTGTTTGAATATCTTTGGCCTGGGGTGTGAGAACTTTTTTCTGTATAAAAATCCACTTTGAGTTGGATTTTCCATGGGGAAACTCTTGTGTATCTTCTTTGGAGCCATTTTTCAGAGCCTGTCTTATCTTCTGCCTTGAGCCAAGATTGTACTTTTCTGTCATGTCTATTCCATGAAGAAACCGTTTGATAATACGATCTTCTAGGGAATGAAAGGAGAGGGCTACAAGGCGACCTCCAGGTTTTAGAAACTTCTCAGCTGTCTTCAGCCCCATAAGGAGTTCATGGAGCTCATCATTTACAAATATTCGCAGGGCTTGAAAAGTTTTGGTAGCAACATGTGTAGGTCTCTGAAGCAAGTCTTTTCGTGCATATAGTGCTGATGCTGGAAAAGCACCTATAATAAATTTTAAAAGGTATATGTTAATGTCTTATTTCTACACTGCCATCCTGACATGAACCCACCCGTCCATGATGACTTTAAAGGAAAGCATACTTACACCTGACCCCTGAGTGGCAAGCTGGCTTCTTTATGATATATCTTTATATCCTGCTTTGAATTCACATTTCTGAGAGTAAACCCCATTAAACTGAGCTGGCTTGCAGTTGAGTATTGGTTTCTCTCCTAGAATCTTTCATAGTAATTCCTTCCCCAAACACTTCACAAAGTTAAAATACAAAATGATGGCTGAAATCAAGATAGAGAAAAAATGAGGACGGGCTAGGTAAGTCTCAACAGCTCAGTGCAGTCAATGTCAGTTAGGTATTTGTGATTTGCTTTATGCTTTTAAGGCAAAGAAACTTAATATTTTTAACTGTTTCCTTCTGCATAATTATTCATTTTTTCCCGGGCAGAGATAATATGAAGATAATGTCTACCTGGTGATAAGTATCTTTCAATTAGTTAGTTAAAGCCTAAAAAAGGCATCATTGTTTGGAGATAAAAATTGTTGACCACTACATGTGGGTTTCTTCAAATATTCACAAAAATACCTTGAGAAATTTAGAAAATGCAGCCAATATTGTTGATTTTTCACATGCAGAAGCTTAGAATGAGATCATCTGTTTAAATTTCCACAGCCAATCTAACTGGAATTTTATTAAATTACTGGAAGTTTCGTCTCCTATGTCACCAAAGCACGGTTTTCTTATCTGAATAGACAAAGATGATATAAAGATCTACTTAAAAATTGATTTTGGTAAAAATCTGAATAGACATGGCATGCTGATATCTGGCCAGATTTTTAGTAGTTTGTTCAGGAATGCTGCTATTTTGCAATTGCAGTTCTGAATAGATCAACAAAAGAAATGAGATATTCAGGCTACCATCACCACTAGGATGCTAAGAGGTCTTTGGAAGGTTGTTCCATTTGTCCAGACAGGGTTGTTGAGTGCAGCATCTTCCTGCAGTAATCTTCTATGATGACTAACTGTGATATTAACTTCATACCGTGAATTCATTTATGACACACTAAATCCTTATTGATCAGTCTTCAGAGACTGGGATTAACTAATAAATGTAATCTGTGGTAGTGATTTCTGCCACACAGGCCTTCGCCTTTTTAGTAAAAGCAGTAGATGCTGAGCTGTGTTCCAGGAATAAACACTTTTCCTACCCTAACCTTAGTCCTTTGGTATAATTAAATAAAAATCTCTATGCGCTTTCTGCTGAGGCACAAAAATCTCTCACCCAGCCCCCTCCAATTACCATGATATTGAAAGAAAATCCTTCCTGGTAACAGGCTGTACACCATACAAAAATATAAGAAAATCTGTATGGGAAGCTTGGAAAATGAATTTCATTCATGAAAACACCACGCTTCTGGCTAGATGACTGGTTTGAAATCCCAGTGAGAGAAATTATCATTTTCAGTTTGGGATGCCCTGATGTTACTTACACTCTCAAAAAAAAATTCTAATAGACTCACATGTTAAAATGTATTGAAATTTTAAAGCTTGTCAATGAAATTAGCATCATGCTGTGCCTGTCAATATGAACTATTAAAGTCCCCAGAGTGTATGAGAGTGGGAGAGTTTAAAAATTAATTCAGACTGTGCACCTGTTTGCAGGAATCCGTCTGTTGAATTAGCATTGCATTTAATAAGTTTCTGTGACGCAACTAATGTCCTTTTGTCTAGGCTCCCTCAGTACAGTGTTAATTCTCACCCATCTGAAACTCAGGCAATATTACAAATTCCAAACTGATAATTAAAGTCTATAAATGTGAACCAATCTGAATGAGACTGGCTTTACCCATTAAAGTTCTTTTTAAACTTTTCAAATTTCTTTAATATCATCAATTCCTTTCAAGTTAAGTCCAAATGATTACATGATCTGTTAGTAGATTATGTATCTACACAACTAAGAATTGTTAGCAAAAACTAATGGATAACGAGGTACATTACCCCCTGAAAAGAAATAATGAGAAAAACTGTATTAAAATTACATTTAAAAAAAAAAAAAAAATAAATCACTATTTTTAACCATTTACATGCACATGAAGTTAAACTTACTGTTTCCAAACAACTCAATACGCTACAACAAAAGCCATCGGGAAGTGCTTCTTAATCGACTTCCACACATCTATTCACTGACCTTCAGCTGAGAACTACTGATCTTTTGTATTTACTGAGCATTCATCATTGTAGGTAGCTGCGTGAAAATTATAAACAGTGAGTGGAGTTCAGCTGTGCTGCCAAAAGAGAAGCTGGTCACGTGACTGAACAGAAAACTCATCCTTTTTCCCATGTAAACTGCAGGCTCCATAGCTCAGAGATCTAATTATTTAAATGGCTCAGAAGCCTTTTGGACAACATATAGAAAAACAAAAGGAAGCCAAACATTTGGAGGGGGATTTATGGACATCTTTATTCATTGGCACAGTATGGAGAGAGAGAACTTTCAGGCTCTATACCAAGAAATAGTTATACAAATCCAAATATTTTAGCTTGTTTGTTTGTCCTTAAAAGTAAGTTCCTTAAACTTCTGGTTTACATCATAAAATTTCTTATGAATACAATATATAGTTTTCACATTTTTAGGATACTAATATGAAGTTTAATACTACTCTTTAGCAAATGCTAAATTTTAATGGCCATTTTAAGGGAGTCAGCAGTTTACACTTATTTGTGACAAGACCTATTAATTTTCATTTCTTGGGTAAAAAAAATAAATCCCAACATTACATAATATGTTAATGAACAGGATTTGTGGCTTACATTTTTTGTTGAAAATTATCACTTGAGAACACAAACATGAAGGTACTTGATGTAAGCACTGTTCCTACCTAACCACGCTTTGTTCAGGTTGTTTACAGTGAAGAGGAGGTAAGATGAAGTGTTTCAACAGTTGCTTCAGGCTGATCTAGTTGACATTCACAATGTGAAGCAAACAATGTATTGCTTTATCTTTTATTCCTGCTTCTTTAAACAGACAGAAATCATCTGATTTCATTCATAACTGGAAACTGCCATGGTACTTCCCCTCAAAATATTAAAATGTAGAAATTTGAAACTAAGAAAGGTATATGATGTGTCTGATATTTGAAGGATTATCAATAGCTGGAATAAAAGAATTCCCTAGGTTGCTGTCATTCTGTGTTTCAACTTGGTTGGCAAAATGATAAAGCATTTTGTGTAAAATCTATTATTAAACTAATTGTCAAACTACAATATAAAAAGCAGGAGCTTAAAAAAAAAATAGAGCTGACATCAGAGCAGAATAGGCAGGATTAGATCCTGTAAGACTTCAAGTACAAATAGATCCCTCTGGGACTTTGGGGATTAATATTTTTTCTCCTCAGACACTGTGAAGAATTAATGAGGGTACCTGCAACAATGCTTGCAAGCTGCTGAGTTCTGGTGATGGGGTATATGCTGCGTGCCTGAACGATGGCAGAAGCGATTTTCTTGGCATGCCTCTCTTCCCCGTATGTTCTCAGGATGGACGCAAGCGCCTGTTGATCTAAAGCATTCACAACATCAGCAGCAGTGGGCATGTCAGGGTACCTACGCACAAGAAGAGCAAATTAGTTCACTGACGTCAGTTTTCATTGACAAGAGGTGAAGCTTCATAGCATTGAGACAAAGTCAAACACACACACTGCATACAAGTGCCTTTGAGGTTTTCAAATAAGAGACAGCAAACCTATGAAAACAGATACAGCTTGCACCTTTTAAATACTTGGGGTTTTTGTGCTTTAAATGGAGTTTGTTCCTTAAAAATCAATGAGAACAGCTGAAACTTCCTAGCATTGTCATAAAACTATGCTTAATGAGTTGACAAGAATAAATACATTTCAGTATCATGTTAAAATAGCAATGCTGTGTGACATTTTATTTAGCTAGCTTTAGAATATAAATTTGTACCTTATGGGCTCATTTTAGTCACCTTGCATTATACGTTTTCTAGGCAGAAAAGATTTCAAGGATTTTTTTTTTTTTTCCATATGTCCTGCTATAGAAATAATTGTTACTGAAAGTAATTTAGCTTCACTTTTCACCAAAATGGATAAGGAACCAAATATTGTTTTGAGAGAATAGAAATTACCTAATATTACAAAATACAGGAATTATTACAACATAAACAGTATAAGCCACACATATTTTTTTTTTTAAATCTCTGTCACTTTGTTATTAAAATAGCTCAAGGTATTTTCTGAACATTGTTATAGGTTTACCAATTGAAGAAAGCATGCAACCTAATAAATTCTACAAAAACATGAATGTGCAGAATATTTTTCAGACATCCACTACTCTCCTGCAGTATCCTACAGAAGACAACAAAACTTAGAAATCAGAGGCAAGTAGTATCATAGCAACAACCATAGCGTAAGGCTTTTGTTATGCCACCTGTATCCTTTGTTCTTATGCTCCTGTTCCATCTATGTATTTTCATGATGCAAATATAACCCTGGAGTTCAGATTCTTGAAATATGAGGGCTGAACCCCAGGAGGATTATGTGAGCTTTTTACACAGAACTAGAAGTAGTGAATAGCATTAAATTTGCTGTGTTAAGACTCAACATTAATGTGTTAATTCCTTAGAAACTGAGGATTTCCGTCAGCTCTATGTGAGCAAAGATCAAATGACATTTCTTAAGACTACAAGTTCACCAAAACCCAAAGCAAAAATTTTCACTCTGCCAACATCACGTCATGTGATTACTGCCATTGGCTGCACAACAGAAATCGTTGGTTGATCAAGTAAAAAGCACACAGAAGCTACAGAAATACATTAGTTTGAAGATGAAAACTGCAACATAGGTAGAAATTATCATTCCACAATTGATTTTTATGCTTTTGAATGTATTAAACACCAATTCTAATAATTTAAATACAGATGAATTGTTTAGTAACAGTTAATTTGACAAGTAAGCCTGATATGCCTCCTACACTATGTGAAAAGTTTGTAATATTGCTAAGGAAAGCTTACAACAAATCTGCAGGCAGGGAAGACAACACTACACCACTGTGTTAAAAGCAATGTTGCTACCTGGTTTCCGTTGGCATGTATCACAGATGGGGTTTTATTTATTTATTCCATGTTATGCTCCTTTTAGAGAGATATAACTGGATCAGGTGGCCACTGCTGAGGGAGGTTGCTCCTTACCTGAGGGAACAACTGAACGTGCTCTAGGTTCCAAAAATAGTAAGTGGGGCAGAAAAGAAAAGGGAAGTAAGGGGTTGTGAGCCTGCATATCAAGTGCAGTCTGAGAAAGTAGAAGTAAGAGCAAGAAGGCAGGCCTCGGAAAGTGAGATATCCCCATGACTGTATACCTTACACTCCAAAAATGTAAAATTTTAACAGTATCGTTAACTAAAATGTTACTGTCTCAACTACTCATCACTGGAGCTTTCCCATTTCAAAGGAGGAAGAGGCAACAGAGTTCTATATACTGAGATTGAAAAAAGCTTTGTTGCAAAAGTAAGACAATATACTTGTGCAAAATTACATGTGGCTCGATGAGAGGATGAGAAATCTTCAGTTTAAGGAGAAATGAAATGCACGGGGGTTGCTGAGCACACAGTTTTTGAGTTTCAAGGAGAAATATTTTATTAACAGGTACCTGTCACCATCCATCCTCATGTCCAAAGGTCCATCCTTCTGTAGGGAAAAACCTCTTTCAGGTGTATCAAACTGCATAGAAGAACAGCCAGCATCTAAAACAACTCCATCTAGAGTCCCTGGCTCAACTCCAGAGGAGATTAACAAAGCCTCTGACTGGCTAAATTGTCCTAGAAGAGCTTGAATCTGTTTCCTGTAAGAAAACAAATAAATATCATCAACTTTAATTAAACAGTGCAGTGTCTTCCCCTTGTGTAGCAGGAATTAGATAGTAGCCTCACTTGTCTCAAAAGCAATAGGGCTATTCCCAAAGTGAATAGTTTAAGCACTTTTCATCTCTCAACACTGAGAATTGGTCCAACTCTCCCATCAGCAGCTATTTAAGCTTCTTTAACTCTTTACTCCCTTCCTGCCACTGCCTCCACATCTGAGGTTCGATTACAGTCTGGATAACTGTTCTTCAGCCCCATTGATGAGCATTGACATAATTACAAGGTCCACTAGATTAAATCTGATATTTTTTTAATAAATTACAGGGGCAGCAGGGAATGGATGGAGAGAGCAACTCCTTTAACGTTGTCAGCTACAAAAGGACAGCAAATAGTAATTTTGAAAAAACAAAACAAAAACAAACAAAATATCATATTAAATCTAATCCTTCTTTCAGGTCAGGTTAACATCAAGAGAATTGTCACAGTGTCAACTCCAGTGACTACTGTCTTAAAATGGTGTATGAAGAGGAACCTTTTTTTGCACCCATCCAGTTGGAGTGAGAACATGTTACCAAGATTAACAAAAAAAAACCCAAAACACACCCAAAAAAAACCACAGACAAAACAGAGAGAGAGAAAGCTGTGTTAAAAGGAAGAACTTCTGAATGCAACCATATGGAAGAACATTTAGCTACAAAATGGTATCCTCATTAGAGCTGGAAGAAACAACCTACTTCACATAGTACAAAAAAACGGGAAATACCTCGAATGAACAGATTTCTTGAGGGATATCATGATGACACACATGCATTTTTGAACTGAGTACTGTCCAGCACGTAATTAAATACAACCAATCAGCTTAATAAGAAATGACAGTTCCTGAAAGGCACAACGATTCACTTAACATATTTAAACCAATTTAAGCTATGTAGTTAATAGCTTTGAGATTGTATTTCCCCTCAATATAATGAGAGGAATTTTCTTTAAAATCTGTACCGCTTTGTCCAGCTGGGCAGTGTTTCTAACTTCACAACTTGTACAAACGAATGAACTTCAAAAGTCCGTATGTGGGAAATAAAAATAAATGAGATCTGGAAAAGATTATAAACTGCTATTGTCTAGTTCCCCCAGCAGACAGTAATCCAGCAGCTATGAGCTAGTGCTGTACTGTGCTACCAAGCAATCCAAAAAATTATTCTGAAATGTATTTATAATTTGCTAAAAATTATTATGTTTCTTTAAAGAAATCAAAAGTATTTGGGTGGCTGTGAAGACCATGTGACATTTGCCTTTAATTTGTGGTCTGCCAACCTTTTGTGATTAAGGTAATTAAAAAAGTAGTATATTTGAAGCAAGTTGAAATTTACTCTTTGGTAGAAAGATGCTTCAGGTGGAAAAATATTTTGGACTTTGCAAATAAAAAAGATAGAAAAAGAATTAGATTAACATTTTGATGTCAGCCTTTTAGCTCTGTGAAATTATAGTGTCTGTATATAACCTGCATTTTGGGTATCAACAGTGGATATAGGTGTCTTGGTGAATATAAGTCTTCACTAAACCAGATGTTTTTCATGAGATTATTATGACTATATTAAAAAGCTCAGGGCAGTTCTCTGAAATTCTGTTTCTTTATGGACTAGAAGAAATAAATTTAAGCAGCTTGGGTGTATTAAACATTTCAATTAATCAAATCAACTACACAGATATGAAAGATTTATTACCTTATAAAAGGTACATGTGCAAACTGTATTTTACTAATATCAGCCTTTTTTTGATAGGATAGTGACAATGATGATAGTGATGACAAGAACGAGTCCGTTTGTTTATGACCATGACACCTTTTTTTAAAGGAAAGTATTTACCAAGCATTCAGAAGCATTTATCAGAACATAATAAAACTCTTCCTTTGTCTACTATTTTTACATCTATGTTCAAATAACAACTGCCTGTTACATAAATGGTTCTCTCTCAAAATGCTTAATTTAGCCTCAACTCTTTCTGCCGTCAGATTTTTATTTACATCAACTATAAATCCTGTTTCCAGAATAACATCAAATAAACAAACAAAAAAAAGTGTACCGTAGGCTAAAAATGCTTATTTCCTAGTCACGTGTCTTCTGCTTCCCCCAGGTATGTAGAAACTCTTTTCACTTTTTTTCAGTGTTTGGGCATTAGATAGATGATTTATGTTTCATGACCATACCTACCTAGCGTGAAAATCTGTCCATTACCCTTTCTGTCTCAATATATTGAAAAAAAAACCAACAGTGCTTAGTGTAAATAGCAGGAAACATAAATCAGGGAACATCCCAACACACCAAGTAAAACACCCAGGCTTATAGTTCAAAAAAGCCCGAGAAGATTGAGTATATCAGAACATTACAGACCAAGGCTGAATGAAGGTTTTAGGCAGGCCTTGGGGATACCACCAAAAGCTGTTAAGACTACAAATGGTCACACAGAGAGCATTTTAATAATTTTAGATGATCTTTGAAGGTTACAAACTAACTAAATCCAATTGTCTTCCTTAAGAGGAAAATATTTAAACTTAGTACTGAGAAGCAATTTACATATTCAGAATACCTGTGTATTCAGAACATATTCAGAACAACTGTGCAGAGCTTTTAGTCCCTCTTTTATAAATGGAGAAGATTTGCAGGGTTTAATACTGAATGACTTGAAGATAACTATACAGAAAGTTAAGAATTTCAGAGATTATGGTCTGAGTTTGTAAAAAAAGCATCCACAAATTTTCATATGTTTAGCTCTCATTTGACTTGTTTGCACACACAGTAATAGCATAGTAATTTTGAATACATCCACAACCAGTAGTCAAGCAACCTCTAACTTTTCAAAATACTCAATACGTTCACTCCTCCTTTATTAATTTTGACATTCTCCAAGACAAAGTATACAAGATTCTCAAGGAACACTAGGAACATGGACAATCTAGCCCACTTATAAGAATATAAATAAGTATTTAATCTGCTACACATGTTGGGACCCTTAAGAAATTTTATTGCACAACTTCAAGAGCTTGCAGAATTCTTGTACTGTTTACTACAGTTGGAAAATAACACATAACCTTGGGTTCAGAACCCTCGGTTCAGGTCACGACAGTGTATTTTATTACGTTACACTATGACACATAGCACAGTAATTCTGATATACATGAAATAGCAGAATGAGAAAGTTCGAAGTCTAGTAATGTAAGCTCTTTTGCTTTCAGTTCCTGTCAGTTAACCTCTGGCATTCTACAGTGCTTTATAAAAATCTTTCTTCATTTTACTCAGCTGAGAGTGATATACACAGGAAAAAAATAAAGCATGAATATACCAAACAAAATAGAGAAAATCTTTTTCCCTTATCTAGTTTCTCTCCATTGTCACAGAGGTTGCTGTGACACCAATCATTCAAGTAATTTCACAGAAAAGTACAATTATGCTTTCATGGTGCTTCGTCATTTTTTATGTGTATATAACAACACTTGCTCTTGATCTTTCACCATGGCTCCCCTTACAAATTCTATATATGAATATCTAGAAAGTTGGGAAGCAACGATCCCTTGTCAACAGTGAAAACTACCTTCTACTCTACCAGAATGAATGGTTTCTTTTCAAGAACTGAAAAAAAAGTTTTTCAGCTAACTCTTGCCAATGCACTTCAAATGAGGAGACCAATTTGGGCCTTTGTTTGATTCAGTAACTCCACTGAAACTGACAAGAAGGGTGCCAATTAGCACCAGCTCTAATGAGAATATTGGCACAGACCGGGTTTGATGTCATTGACTCACTTCACCTAGGTCGCTCAGCAGCTGTCAAATAGCTGTGGCGTTTACTCGTGGCTGCAAAGCAGCAGGCACACCTAAAATCAAAGCACAAAGTACTCCGGTTGTAAATTCCTGGAACTTTCAGCACCCTTCCTGGAAATTCTTGTGAACCTTAGTCTTCCTCAGTGCAACTTACTCCTCAAAAAAAAGCATCTGAATACTCTGCAAAAAAAAATAAATTACCTTTTGACACACTAGAAATTGGCATGGTTTTCATGTTTGCAAGGAAAAAAATTAGATAGATATATCCACTTAAACAGACCTTGTCATTATATTCCTATCTTTATAAAAACTTGGTTACAGCTCTGCAAAAAAGCCCATATACCTATTTGAGAACGAACGGTGCAGTCTAAGCCAGGTTTTGTACTACAACTCCACAAACCAAACCAAACCACCCCCCCCCAAACAGCACAAACCAAGGACACAACCACAAAAGGATTTATAGTCTCTACTGATGCAGGAATGTCCCACTACGCTTCAGGATGGTTTTGCAAGCAGAACCACACATGGTTCTACCTCCATTCAGACATCAGTGGAAGCAGACAGGCTACAGCATAGTTCTCAATCAAGAGGAGCCTTATGGAGAAACTTCCACAGCTAATGAAACCACATTGCCCCATCAGATCCGGTATGTATATAGTACATACATCAATGAATCTGTTATTTTAGCTCTCCTAATAACTACAATTACTTTAAGAATTACTGCAAGAAGGTGTTTTTTGATGGTTTTGTAGCATTTCTGCGGACAGTCTGCATCATCACTTCTTAAGGGTGAATGTTCATCTCATTATTCAAGTTTTAGGATTATTTTTCATTGTAAGAAAAGGCAGAAGTGCAACTAGCTTTAGAACTGATAAAGCTTAGACATTATTTCCTTACTCCTTCTACACTAGCATCTTAAAAGATCTCTAAAAATCTCCTCTCCATTCCCCAACAGCCCACATATACTTCCATTAAAGACACAATGGTGCCTCACTGAGCTCAAAAGAAACGTTGCCACTGGCCTTGGAAGGAACAAAAGTTTGATTCAATTCAATTGCCTAAACCCTGTAAAATACAGAAAGAAAATCCAGATATACATCAGAAAGTTGAAAATTATTACTTGACATCAGAAACATAACAGCTGTGTATAAACACTCTTAAACCCATGAATATAATACTAAAATCTGTAGCAACAACCATTGCAGATACATTTTTTTGAACATGCAGGGAAAGAGCAGATCTCAGTCTTTTTCCCCAGTGTTAATACCCAGTTTCAGAGGAATCTGAAATTATATTCAGGGTCTGAGACTGGGGGCAACTTCCAAAGGTATTCATTTATTAGATGAATAAAAAGTTTGATTTATTGACATTTATTTGTATATAAAACGTGAATTTAACAGAATACACACTGGTAACTTAAGAAATAACACACAATGACCTGTCAAAAGGTTACTCCTACCTACACTTGTTGAATCGTTTTAAAATTACTCCTATTACAATCTGATTTACACTTTGTAACACTATTACAAAATACAGACATACGGCACAATTTTTTTTTCTTTCCTCACTGCAGGACCAAATAATAAATAAAGCTATTGTTAACTTTTTTTTAGCTATTAAAGCAAATTTACACAATACTTTTCCACATCACAAATTCTGGCAGCCCGAAGTGCTCTATTCATGGAAAGAGCTTGCTCAAGATCATAGATAATTGTTGCTTTGACCGACCTGTTCCTACTCATACTTGGAATACATTTGCACAACCTTTGCCTTGTTAACAAAATGAGTCTAGACCTTGAGACTCAGGAGCAATACTATGATATAATAAATGGAAAGCCAATCCAAGCTACAGAAGCTTTTTTCCTTCTCTTAATTATTTGGCAGCTGACAGTATTGGAGTGGCCTAATAAAGCCCTCCAGGATTTTTATTGACTTTGACAAAATATTTCTTTGTTTGACACAGGAGTTAACCTTAAAACACTAAGGATGAATATGCCTAGCATCAAGAATTTATTACAACTGAAACAAGTAACTTTTTCTTCCCTTCTGTCATTTTTATCAAATTTATTTTAAAGAAGAGCATGTCTACATTCCTAATTGACTCCCACCTTAAGCGTTAAACTGTCTGCCCATCACTTGGGCAGCTTCACATCTCCCAGCTACATGCTCCTAATTGTGGGAAGGAAAAATACAAGAAACGGAGTATTAGAAGAATGCAAATAAGGGCAGAAGTGAAGTAAGGGCATCACTCATCTGGAAATTACAGAAGCCACAAAGTTTTACTCGTCTGTATCTTTGCTTGTAGCAAGGAGACAAGGGAACATGGACTGTGCATGAAACTAAAAATCCAATCATATCATGGGTTTACATGACAGACTAACATTCACTACTCTGTTTTATATTCCTTTCCTCGTAGTTTTTAGTGTGTTCTTCTAACCAGTGAATACCAAGGATTAAGTTTTCACAGAACTACCTATTATAAGCCCAGTATTTCATTATTGACTAGTCAGCTCATAATCCATCATAAGTAAACCTAACATGCTTTTAGCCACACATCACTTCATACTTAACTATGCCTTTTCACCTGCCTTGTCAGGTTTTCAGTTATTCTGAATAAGTCTCCACCTCTGTTGTATTAGGTAACATAGCCTAATCGAGAATCATAAGCAAGTATGCCACCAATTTACTGACTTATTTAGATTATTTATAAACAAATAGGTTACATACCCTAGCCCACTCAATCACGCAGTACTTCACTGGTGAACTCCTTGCTTTGAAGCGAAATGCGTGACCCTTACAGACAGAACAACCTACAGCAGAAAAACCTACAGCAGAAGACTTCTTTGCTACTACTATCCATTATTTACACAAAACAGCTACTTGACCTTCTTAAATCGTTCTTGTTACTTCTGAATTTACGAACTCTAAAAAGTCATTCCAAATGACAAAACACTTAAAATCAAAATTAAATCTATGTGCTTCTCATATCACCGTAATGCATTCTTGTAAAGGAAATAATTTACTTAATCCTACTAATGATTGTAAGGTTTACACGCATATTTAAAAGAGGGTATTATGCTAGTTCATCAAATCAAAACCTTAAGAAAGCCAGGACTTTCAAATATTTATCTAAAAAGTTTGACACCTCCCCCAAGATAATATACTGTAAGTTACACTGCTAAGCATTAAATTCTGAAAAGCTAAAGTTACTCAAAAGAATGGATTATTAACAACTGTAAGAATGCTTCTAATTTAAAATGCTGTCTTAAACCAAAATTTGAAAGCAATTCACTTTCCCAGTGACCTTGACCTTTTTTTCTAGTTAAAAAAAAAATCATCTATTTTGGAATGCAATCATAAAAATAAAACTAGGTATTTTTTAGGAACCATTAACATCTTGCTACTCTGTAGGCACCACCCGATTAACAGCCATGTAAATTCTTACAGGCAATTCTATTATAGATTCTAATTCTGTTACCTCAGTTATGAAATACCTTGTAATAAAATCTGTCAACTTTAGCTGCATTTCTCCAGTGATGATCTTTGCTAATTATCAGTTTTGTGTATTGTCGTTTTTACTTCATACAAGTCATGAAACGCTGCATTCAAATGGACTCACCTCCTACACAGTAAGCATCCAGAAATTGTGCAAATTATGTTTTAAGTAAATAAAGGAAATAAGAATAATGAATGGTTTTGGTGACATAACCTAATTTCAACCACATTTTTTTTTTAATGTACAGAAACTACATGGACATTGTAATCACTAGCCACTGCAGATGACAACATGAAGTCTGAAGTTGTAAGTATTTCAGGAAATAAGAGAATATTTAATCGAATAATGTTTGGTCCTGAAAGTTATGGACATAATTTTAAATTATTTCTCTATTTCTCTCTACTTGGAAAATATATCCAAACTGAGATTCATTAACAAAAAAAACAACCAAACGAACAAAAAAGCAAGCTCCATTTGTGAAACAAGACAACATCCAGTGGTAAAAGAAAACAGTGAGTCACCTCCGCTGAGTGTAACAGATAACTAAACAGTTGCATAATCAATAGAGTGCAATTTTTTTTTCAAGAAGCCAAAATGAACAGCTTAAATTAAAAATAAGCCATACAGAAGAAGTAATGTGAAACGATACAAATGTGACTGCCAGGCTATCAGAACAGAAGCTGTTGCATAAGTCCATTTAAACTACCACGCAGCATGATCCTTAAAAACCCATAAGCAAAAAAGTACTTGTAGTCAAGTTTCTATTAACCTGTAACAAGTCAGAAGTCTTTTCAGTAGGAAAAGTATTAATCGTAAGACTTCATCCAGAGTATTGTAGCCATTATGGGAGCCTGACCTAAAAGAGAACAACTCAAAGCAGAATTGGCACGGAGAAGCTCTAATAGGTTGACTAGTAGAAATGAGAGCTGTTATGAGATGACAGATATATTTTTTTTACATAAAAATCCAAGTCTTGTTTTGCTTACAAAAAAAGAAGGCAAATAATAGCTGTTAGTATTCTCCACTGAGTATTTTAAATGCAAGGGAGAGAAAAGAGCTAATAGATATTAATCAACTACTAGTTATTTTTAAGCAACTAAAATTAAATTAGGTAACTACTTAAAATGGAAATTTAGAGAAAGTTTCATGTAATGGCAAAATCAGACTCTGGAATAGCTGGAGCACTGCATATAGAACTCCTAATTACTTTTACGATAGAGAACAGTGAAGGAGGTGAAATTCTGCAGTGGTTTGTAATACCAGGCAACTGGATTCAACGATCTAGAAGTCTCTTGCTGCATGTTTGTACTTGAACAGCTCTTGGAATTCTCCTTTGCAAAGTTGACCCTGAAAATGTTTACTTAAACTTTTCAAGACATATACCCATTACGCTTTTTACATGTGTATAAATATACTCCAACCTAGTAACATATCATTTAGATATAAATGGTTCTTTTCATTTTTAGAAAACCCTAAACTGAATGCATAAATACAACATCAGCACTGCAAAGGGCTTCTTTTATTTTTTCCCCAAGTTGATTACTGGGGATTTTTTAACCAAATATAATACTGGTATTGGCAGGAAACTGCTATTTTCTGATAGAAAACTCATGTAAGACTGCTTTCAGATAAAACAATTTTTAGCTTTTTTAAATTCAGAAGAAAACAACTCCCAGACTTTTCACTGCTAAAAAAGGATTATTAGTTCCCAAGGTCAACAACTTTTGATCCTTACTGAAAAGTTGAATATCTTTTTTTCCATAGAGAATGATAAAATAGTCTAAAGGCATTAACTTAATGAGATATAAAAGGAGAATTCAGCAATACTCCAAAAAAACTCACCCAAATCCAAACCCAACTTACACCAGTGCTATTTTAAATACATTCCTTTCCAACAAGACACTAGATGGCTCCACTGGTGTTCCTACAACGTGCTCTGGTAATGTTTAGTATTTCCCATGGGAGATTTGAAAGAAATAACTTACATTATACTGCTGAAATGAAGCGGTATTGTCTAGAGTATAGTCTTCCCCAAGGTGACATACGATAAAATTAAGTATAACTCCATTTGGAAAACTTAGATAAAAGAAACTTGAAAGACATGGCATTTCCAATAATGAAATATCAAATAAAAATGAACAGAATTCAATAGAACCCTCCAGTAGAGCTCATTAGCATTAGGACAAGCATACCTCCAGTTTTACCCTGCAAAACACAGTCATGAACATGGCACAGTAAATTCCATCCCCACCACATATCTCCTGCAATACCAACGACTTTTGTTATATTCACAGGATGGTTATTAGATTTGTTACAAAGTGTATAGCTCAATTTGATTTATAAAAGTAATCCTCAAGTGATCCCAGAGCTATTGCTCTGTCTTACAAAAGAATCTAGAAACTATAGCCCAAAGAACTTCCTCTGAGTCTGATTGCTCAATGTTCATGTATTTGAACCAACTTCTCCATATAAAGCAGTTGTGATGTCATACAAGTTTTGTCCCTAAAACCAGTGAGTTATCTGATACACTGATTAACGAATAAAATGTTATGGAAGAGCCTGTCTGCTGAAAAGATGATCAGAAAGTTCTGTTACTATTAGATGAGAGTGAAAAGACATGTTCATTTCATTATAGTTAATTTGCCTCATCATTCTTACAAAGAAGGAGCTAAGCAAATCAATTCAGGGAAAGGCTTAAGTAACATAAAAAATGTTTAGGGTCTTCTCATAATAAGTTCCTCACCATTTATCTTTATTGCTTATCTGATATCACCTCTTTGTGGATCACTCTGACAAACACGAAGGTCTTGTCTAAACCAAAGAAAACAGAAAAGTAGAATGACATTCTGCAAAATAAGGAACCGGCACATCCTCTGTACATACATATATCCTTCACAGCATGTTAACAGAAACGAGAAGATTTCTGTTGATGATGTTATGGACCTTGTCTTGGTTTGAGTGAGAACAGAACTAACTCTGTTTAGTGATTTCACTTTTCAGCTCAGTTCTAACTAACTGCACTGTCTGAAGTTAGCAGCCTGTTTTCAGAGGCAGTGTCTGCTGCTGGCAGTGAGAACACCCCATGTTAAGAGTTAGTAAGAAGAGTTAGTGTGCAGAGCAAGGCCACTGCTGGACCTTGTGTACCACATCGGGGGGTGCAGAAAGTAAAAGACTGCACCTGCAGGGAGGAATGGACAGGGCAGGTGACCCCAAACTGACCAACGAGGGATTCTATCCCATATAAGTCATATTCAGTATAAAGCTGAGGGATCACGAGGGTCTCGCCCCTCATTTGCCCTCTTGGCCTGCTTTGCTCCAGTTCTCTTCCAGTTTCTTCCTCAGAGCATCTGAGGAGGATTCTTTTCTGCCTTCGAACCTGATCTGTGTGTTCCTGAATCCAGTCCCAGAATGCAGCTCCTGAACACAGCTCCCATCTGCTGCTGGGCCCAGTCTGGGACTCTCCCGGAGCCTGCTCCACAGCATCATCAGTGACAGTGATATATACACACAAAACCTCCCCAATGGTAATTAATTTCATTTTCATTAAAGCAGTTCTGGTTTCCTTTTCTAATCACTAAGTTTCTCTCCCTTATTCCCTTTCTCTTCCCCTTTGGGGAGGGAG
Organism: Chloroceryle amazona; assembly: GCA_027560015.1. NCBI lineage: Eukaryota > Metazoa > Chordata > Aves > Coraciiformes > Cerylidae > Chloroceryle > Chloroceryle amazona. Next base: position 19,907 of record JANHFX010008976.1, read on the forward strand.
AGCAGTTAACAGAGAGCATCTATTACAGGTCTAAGGGGCTGCCCTGACCCTAAACTGTGACAGACCTGAATAAAATTTCTCTCACAGCTATAAAGCTGTTACTTTAAGACCTCTTGTGTATGGCAGCAATACACCAGTGTTTTAGACAGAAGTGTGCCTTCTGACCACCCCTTGCTTAGTGCACTTGGTTTGTTTTGCATCAGAGTGGCTTCAGTGCACATAATCTTGAGTTCCTGTCCAAAGCATTTAAGCACAAAAATGTGTGTTTAATGATCTCTGAGCCCTACAGGGCATTCAGTCCTAGGGATAAGAGAATTCAACAGCAAAGACTGCAAACCAAAGTATAGATCTCAGATCAAAAGCACCAGGACTCCTGTGGCATCATGCTAATGCAGGCACAGCTTATGACTGTGGACCTGGGAATTCAGATGAAGAATTCCACCATCGCACAGGCTTGTTTCCAGGTACCTAGCACACTTCACACAACCCCTTGAAAACAGAAGATTAGAAAAAATAGTACTGAATAATTTTCAGTTGGAAGGGACATACAATGATCACCCAAGCCCTACTGCCTTACCACTTAAGCGGTCAGTAAAGGTTAAAGTATGTTATTAAGACCATTGTCCAAATGATTCTGACAGGCCTGAGGCATTAACTCTCTTTTGAGGATACTGAAGAACAAATATATAAGGACAACAACAAGAACAAAAAAAAACAACCAAACAGCAACAAAAACCACACCAACAAAAAAAACACACCAACCAAAACAAACAAAAACACCAACCAAAAAAACCACACCAACAAACCAAAAACAACCCACACACAAACTGTATAGGAATTTTGTAAGAAAGTCACAAGAAACATGTATATTTGTTAAGATAATTCTTTTTAGCCTCCAAAAAATACAGATTGTTGGTAGTGAGTATAGAGCACAGCACAATTAGTGCTCGATCTTGACTGTTACACATAACATGAAAGCAAATTAGGAAGCTATGGTGGAAATTTCTGTAGTTTAAAAAACATCTAATCAAGAATTATAAACAGACTGTAGACAAACTGAGTAATAACCCAAGTGAATTTTGACTGGCCTCAATCTGGGGCCTGGTACAAGTCCTTTTTTTCTATACTGCAACAGCAACACTTTTTTAAAGTGAGATGGCTCAGCCTTAGGGGGAGGGAAGGGAGGCAACCCAAACAACAACAATAAATAACAAAGAGCAAGAGCAAAACCAAACAATCCAAAAAAAAAAGAAAAAAACAACCAAACTCAAAACAAAATTGGAGAATTACATCTTTTAACAAAATACTCTACATTAGAAGATGGTACTATTAAGAAAAAAGGCAAATATTTTTACAGTATAATTATCAAAAGTCTGATAAACAAAATTAAGAATCAAGTATTCCACATGACAGAATTAATCTGCTATCACCTGAAGTACTGGGCCAAGTTTTGCAGACAGTGCTTTAAAAAAAGTAGTCAACAAACTGAAAGAGATCCAGAGACCAACAAAAAAGGTGGTTAGAAAACATGACTCATATGGAAACACTGAAAGTTGTGGGTTTGTTTGTTTTTCTTTGTGGATAAAAGAAGACTAGAAGGGATTCAGGATGTGGATCTCTAAGTTGTTAAAAAGACGTCAGTATTCAGTCATTCTGCATACCAAGTGAAAGTCAAGGAATACTTAGCTAAAGTGGCAGCAAAGCAGTTCTGAACTACACATTAGGCAAAATTCTTTATATATAAACTACACAAAATCACCAACATAGATATTTGTGCAATGCCTGTTACTTAAGAAGGTTTCTAAGACCAGGAAAAGCAAGTTTAGGAATGCCAGAAGTATATCTGATTTTGCTTTAGATCAAGAAACATCAATCAGGTTATATCCTGACATTGTTTATACCCCATGTTTCGAACATCCATGATTTATTTTCCTTGATCTTTTTCTAGGAAATCATTCAGGATCGAAGTTGTTTCATTCCTGTGTTTCATCAGGAAATTTGAAGTTAAGTTTAAAGGTGGTAGCACCTGATTTCATGTCTTAGAAAAAGTGATCAAATTTTTGCCTATATCATTCCATCCTCTCTTCTGTCTTATTTCCTGATACTTCTAAGACTGCATTAGGGGGTTCATTCTTTTCTCACAGATTTGTTTATAGAAATACAGGCAGAACACCCCCCTATCTCCTATCCCTGCAGTCTCCAATATATGATTTCTGAAAGGCAGAGATCGCAGTGCCTATTCTTTTTCTTAGTAACGTGGTATTCTGCATAAACCAGATTTTGGATAGACACATAACTTTCTGCTTGAGTCTGCATCTTTGACTATTGTTCCTTCAGTATTATGAGCACCAATGGTATCCCTGGTCCCTCTAATCAACTGCAGCTTATAGAAAAAAAAAATATACGGAATGCCTTGAGTTGGAAGGGACCTCTAAAGGTCATCTCGTTAAACCCCCCTGCAGTAAGCAGGGACATCCTCAACTAGAGCAGGGTGCTCAGAGCCTTGTCAAGCCTCACCTTGAATGTCTCCAGGGATGGGGCCTTCATCAGCTCCCTGGGCAACCTGTTCCAGTGTTCTATCACCCACAGAGTAAAGAGATTCTTCCTAATGTCCAGTCTAAATCTACCCTACTCTAGTTAAAAAACACTGTCTCTCATCCTACCACTGCAGGCCCTTGTAAACAGTCCCTCTTCAGGGACTTTCTTGGAGGCCCCCTTCAGGTACTGGAAGCCTGCTATGAGGTTTCCCCAGGGCCTTCTCTTGTCAAGGCTGAACAACCCCAGCTCCCTCAGCCTGTCCTCACAGAAAAGGTGCTCCAGCCCCCTGATCATCCTTGTGGCCTCCTCTGGACCTGCTCCATCAGATCCATGTCCTTCCTGTGCTGAGGGCTCCAGAGCTGGACGCAGTACTTCAGGAGAGGTCTCACCAGAGCAGAGTGGCAGAATCACCTCTCAATCTGCTGGCCAATGAGAAGGTATAAAAACATCCTCAGAAAAAAAAAATTAAAAAAATACATGAACTGTGTAGATAATAGTCTTTTTAAAAAGAGTATAACAAGAAATACACATTTCTTTCTTTGTGATTTATACATATTGCAAGACTACTTCCTGAGAACCAAAAGTCATTACCCACAGGACTTAAATCATCCTGGCTTCCTTTGTCATATGCACAAAAAGGACATAGGCTTTTTTTCAGAAAAATCTTGTCTGGCCAAATATGATACAAAATGTTACACAAGTTCCTGTACATTAAAATAATGTTAATCAGACATAGGCAACTATTTCCCATTTAAAACAAGAAATAGAAAATTTTAGCTCAAAGATGAACACAGATTTTACAAAAAAAAACAAGCCCAAATAAACAAAAAGGTGGGTATTTTCCAGGAGTCTCCAGACTGTGCAGATAAGCTGAGTCTGAAGGGACCAATGTACAACTAGAAGCATTTTCACAGATCGATTTTATGCTGAAGTGGATATAGTGGTGCAAAGCCACAGTATTTTCCATGGCAACTGCAAGAGAAAAAAAAACCCAAAATCTGTCTTTCACTCAGAGCTTCCACCTAGAATTAGCCATCCTGAAGACATACCCTGAGGACTCCTCAGCTTCTTGGCTATCCCTGGCGCTCTCACAAATTTTTAACAAGTGTGGAATGGTCAACATTCAACCACCTGTCACATTCCCCATTTACATCTTTTCCATTCATTTCTCCTCTGACTCATATTATCACTCTTAAAAAAGTGTCCTATTCCCTTCAATCATTAGTTATTTAAGTCACCCAGCCTCTTGGTATTTTTCTGATACTCCATTTCTTTCAGCATAACTCACATGTAGTTCTTGTCTTCTAGACTGCTCTTTATCCTTCAATTGCTATATTTCTTCAGTTGTCCTCACATTCCTGAACATTCCTCTTCCATATTCCTCCCCACTGCTTCTCCACAAAGAATCAATGCAATCCTGCAGGTGTTCTTGAGATACTATAACTTCCACGTTCTCTGAACAATTAATGGGTTTTCACCACAGAAAATATCACTTAAGGAGCTCTTCCTGTTTTCTAGGGGAAGGAAGTCTTCTCTTTTCTTAGGATGCTTATTTCTTGCTATTATTTTTTATTTACCAATGTAAATAACTATTTATCCAAATAGTTATGAGCCATGCTTATTTTCCACTACATCAAAACAGAGAGATATCAAATATATTCATGTTCATTACAAACAAATCCGATCTAAGTGACACGGAATCACTGAAATGTTACAGTTCTGCACAAATGGAGAACAACCTCTGAAGTTAATTACACTTACATCAGTTTTCCCAAACCACAATTGAAGTTGAAGACAAAATGCCAAGTTAGAGATATGACTCAGTTCTTCACGAAAAGCTTTCCATAACAATACTTCAAGTAGATTTTCAATAATCACTTGTGTACTGTACATCTCTAGTTTAGTCTCGTTCCCAATGAAACGCTGCATATTAAACAAGTAAGCATTTGAAATTAATTTGTGGATTATCACTGTTCTTCTGTTACACTTTTTTTTTGTTTCTGTGAAAACTACAAGAAAATAATACGTCTGAATTACAGATACTCACTTATAAACATGAATATATTTTATTGAAAAATGTACCTAATCTCTGGGGGGAAAGGAATGCTATGAGGGAAGGAATTAAAACTACAGTAAAACTGTGCAACTATCACCGGTGTTATAACAGCATCTGAGCAAGGAAATTAACGGTTTAGGCCTTTCATAAACCCTTATTCTAATTAAGGGCAGTTTGTGCAGTGAAAATGTCTTCATTCAAGAACCTTATCTCATGACGAACAAAAACCTGCATATCAGGGATAGCCAACTTTGCCAGTATCTAGATTTCGGAGGTTGTAACGGCCTGAATAGAATTTAATTTTTAACAGTTAGTCTAGAACTTTTCAAAATATTACTCTAATTTCCTTTTCACAGTACTTTCTCCCACACATGGTCTTTTCCCTGATTCTTCCATGTGCAGTAGCAACAGAAGTCTACAATCACTATTCAGATTTCAGAAAAAGACTGTTTGAAGTATTGCAAACTATGCACATAAAATATAATTTTTAACACCAAATTTGGCCTGCCTTAATAAAGACCAGAAAGTTCAAGAGAAGCATTTATACCAGAAACAGCCTATGATAGAAGCTGATAATATTTTCACTACTGTTCTAAAGAACAAAAAAAATCATTAATATAATTCAGGTATGGAAAAAAAGTCTTCTTAGATAAAGGAGCATCCCTTTCAAAACAATCTACAGCACCCTGGTAAAGCAGCACATACAGACAAGCACTTTTAAGTTTTTTGGTCAGGATACTGACACTGTGTACTACCAAAAGCCTCCAGGTCATCACCAACAATGACACAGAAAGAAAATGGGTTCTCTGTAGGTTCTGTTCGTACACTACGACATTTCTTATTGCTAGAACACAGTAATCCTAAACAAGCAACTAGGAATCAGATCCTGTAGCACTCTCTTCTGCAGCTGTTCCATCACACTCTATATGTAGTGCAGGAACCAGGCAAGCACTCTGAAGTCTGGTGTTGCTGAAGTTCAAATCTTAGGGGAAAAGAGCCAGCGACACAAACCTCTACGGGAAATTCTCTACAAGCCATTTGTTTTTGCCAAGCCCCTCCTCCACCCAATTTTCCTCCACATCCTCTAAATCTCCCTAATTTTCCTCTATCTTAAGTCTTCAGGCCCTTTCACATTCTACTAAAGCTACCAGACTGACCTGGGAGCATGACTCAGCTGTAATTACATTAAATTCTAACATAAAGGCTCATGCACTTGACAAGGCAGCCTACCTTAAGCCCTGCCTCTCAAATACACGTGTACAGCAAGCTGTCAATCTGAAGTGTGGCTCAATAGTATATTTGGTGAACTCAACACAAGAATTCATATTTTTATGCTCTTGGTTTTGGAAAGCCACATTTAGTAAGTTGTAAAAAAGATCTCTTCCCTTATTTCTATATTGAGAAAGAATCCTAATTGGCCAGAACCAGTCATAAAAATTTAACCATGTTTCTGAAAACACGAGTGCCAAAGGGTAATGCATTGCTAATGGTTGCCAGTGGAATAAATAGCAGTTCTGACGTCAAAACTTTGTTACACTCCAATAACTGGCTCACTTGGGGTTTCAGGTACAGCAAGTTACATGTCAGTTTTAAATAAATTTATAAAAATAGAATACATGGAGAATGATATTGTCACTATGCAGCCCGAAACTACATGATTTATGTCTAATAAAATGTTAACTAAGGTGATAGACAGTATAAAAATAGTATTTTCTACCTCATAATGTCCTCTTACTTGGATTTGATAGGGCAAAAATCCAAGGCAGATATTATTTCTCTTTCATTTTTCAAAACATATGGCCAAAACCAGAGTAAGCAATTTCAAGTGAAAGTCACATTTTTTTAAAACATTTATAGTACCTTTACCCAAAAGACAGCCTAGTAATATTCAAGTTGCAATTCGATGTTGTATGCATTGCAATCTATCTTTGATTCTCTCTCTAATAAACATATTAAGTAGCAAGTGGCTTTCTCTTGTCTTTCTTTCCTTCCATAGAGCAACTATTTAACAAAATACTCCCTTTACATTTATTTTGGTAAAAGATACAAATCATGGGCCACAACTGTACAACAGTTTACAGGTTGCAGCCATCCAGATGAAAGACAAAACTGTGGTACATGTGTGGAGCTTAACACTTAAACCCTTCTAGCTATGCCTACATACAGAGGTTTAGCTGTGCAAACTATGGATGCACCCTGAGGGAAGGGAGCAGATAATGCTCTGTGAGTAGGCACACAAAGCGAGAAAGACCAATGCGAGAGCAGGTTCCCCAAACTGTTATCCAGGGTCCCACATAGATAAGATGACATCAGCCCAATCAAACACTGGCATTAACTATTACTAACCTTTTCCTTTCTAAATCAAAGTCTGATCATGTAATCTTGCCAAAATATGATCATAAATGATAACATTTTCCATTTCAGGATAGCTGAAAAGCTGAGGGACTTCCACAAAAAGAGGTCATATTTTGTCCAGAAGTGAGGTTAGAAGAAACGTGCTGGTCTGCCAAAATTTTATCATCATTTAATTTAGCCCATCCAGCAGCTCACAGTTCCATACCTGGAATAGTGTGATGATAACTGTGAGATGCAGCTATGATGAGGATTTTTAAGGTAGTAAAATCATTAAACCCTCTACCCTGTCACTTGGGTACAAAATGTACATCATCCTGAATATTGCTAAGGAGGAGACTGCAGGTCCCCTGAGCCTTGCCCTGACATTTCTCCCTGGAGATGTGCTTTTCAAAGGTAGCCACCCAAACAGAGTAAGCAGGCTGGTCCTTTTGAGAAAAAAATCATCTGAGACAGTGCCCCCCACTTCCCTTCAGCAGGCAGCTTGGACCGAGCCTGTCAACTGTTCATGTTGTCTCTAATAAAGCTTTCCCTTGAATAGCCATTCTTGTACATCTCAAATCATTTCTGTCTTGAGCACCTTTTTAAGTATTCCTGGGAGAACAGGCATTATTTCCACTTCAGAGATCAGAATGTGAGCCAAGTAATTTAAATATCCGTACCATGCTCTGCATATCTGCAAATATACACAAAAACCTTCATCCACAATAAAAAAGATGCTCGAGGTGTTGAGATGTTCACCAGTCTTTTGTGAAAAATTTTAAGAAGCTGAGCTTTAGACTCAGCCTATGAGATTACTTAAAAACTTATTCCAATGACAGCAAATAATTAAAAATTATAACAATGTTAGCATTTAACACCAGTTGCTTTCAAAAAGAAAAAGCATTAGGACTGTTAGTACCAATCTGAAGAAAAAAAAAAAGTAACAGGGAAAAATCTGCCAAAAGAAACTCTTCCATATTATCATGAGTACCTAAGGTGTGGCAAAAAATAGCTTACTACATATAATTCAACGTTTTCATTGCTATCTACTCCATTTTTAGTACTTCATCCTGAATGGAAGAAAACACAGACCTAGTTTTGTTTGCTTGGGTGTTTTTTTGGTTTTTTTTTGTCGTTTTGTTTTTTTGTGTGTGTGTGTGGTTTGTGTTGTTTTGGTTTTGGGTGGGTTTTGGGGTTTTTTTGTTTTGTTTTGATTGTTTGCTTTGGTTGTGTTGTTGGTTTTTGGTTGGGTTTGTTCCCACCCCATCCCCCCCCTCCACCTTTGATTTTGTTTTTTCCTCCCCCCCAACATCAGCAGGTGCACTTGCCTAGGTCAGCAAAAGGAAATTCATGTCAAGTGGGAACAAGTGTTTCAGCTACAAGTTTTTGAAGAACAAACAGCCAGAGCTGTGACAGGACCATCTAAGACTGAGCTTGCCAGGGGCAACAGTGAAGCAATGCACATTTGCTGCTTTGGCTATGTCACCATTTTTATCAGTATCTCATCTCATGCTGCATTGAGATTTATACCTTTTGTCTACCCATGGGGGAAATACAAGCTTAAATCCTTTCTTATATGACAGAAATGGCAAAATATCCTGCCACTATGAATAACATTCCAAATTCTTCTTTTGTTTAAATACGATTGAATAGTTACCATTAGAGAGGGGAGAGGAAAAGTGCTTTAGAGAAGTACACGGGCAGGAAAGGCACTGGTCCCTGCAGCTTTGATGGCTTCCCTCCTTGCGAAGGACTGAGTGGGCAGCTCTATACTGTAGAAGGTATGATTCTGCTTATGCTGAAGATCAGTGCTTAATTCTGGTGTAAATTCACCCAGGACCACTGAAATTTCATAAATATACATTAATAAGCCCATGTTTAATGCTCTTTTTCCAACCCCCAATAAACATGAAGTGCAACAGAATAGTCTGCCGTGCAAGTTAGCTGAGGGATAAAGACAAAGCCACAACGAAAGCTCCCAGAACAAACTGTTGGAAAGCATGCATTTTATAATTATGAGCCATAGCATAATCAAAGAACAGGGCAAACCTTCCCATCACAGTTCCTGCTAACTTCTCTCAGACGAACAGGGGTAGCCAATGTAGCTAAGAGAAATGCCTTTTACTTTAACTACATTCATCTTTCTTGCATAACGCCAGAAGAATGTAGTTTTACTTTGCTACACATTCACTTAGTATAAATTATTCAACATATTGAAAAATATACTATTTGAAATGTATATTTATCAGAAAATCATATCATCTATCACCATGGTACATACAGAAGATGGTGTGACATGATCATATAAAAGAGTTTGGATATGAAATTTAAGTACTAATTGTAGCATGCAAACTTTAATAGACATTTTCAGTTTATTTAGTATACTGCACAACATGCATCATATTAACAATTTATGTACCTTCTCTTTGAGCCACAAAAGCAATGGTAGAAAAATAATAATTGCAGAGTATATTTAACTGCTATAGCTTCAGCTTCTTATCTTCTCTTAAGTAAAAATAAAAACCAAGTACCTACTGGTTTAGCATTTAAGTTATACAGTCTTACAATAACTGTGTAGCCTTAAAAGACCTCCAACATTAATCAGAACTAGAATATGCATTTCCAGAAAAAAAAAGGCATGAAGAGATCACATGAACTTCGATCTAGTTCAGGAATATAGAGAGCTGTCATTTTGACCTGTAGGTTCTCCAATATTTAGTTCAAGAGTATTAAGACATTCATGTATCTCCCATGAAATCCAAATAGTTTGCAGCACTGTAGATCAAAGCTCACCTATGTGAAATCGCACCCTTATAAACAGCCGGTGATAAACTTAAGTTACCTATACTAAGTCTGAACTTCCAACTGGAAAGACTTAAGTATTTGAAGAGCCTGCAAGAAACAGGGGAGTAAACTCAGCATCAATAGCAAAAAAAAACAAACCACACACAAACCACTGTTGGTAATCAAATTATGTAAGTACAACTGTATGAAATGTGAGGAAAATTCTGAAGTGAGAAAGGAAAGTTTGTCAAAGTCTTTTTCAGAAAACCAGGAATTGCCTCTGTATGAGTGAATACAGTCTAGTAACACAGAGGGGTGTGTGGTTAAAAAAAAATAAATATATTCCATCATTTCACATTCAACAAAGTTTTATTCCATTGGAAGGCACTAGCTAGTAGTAGTTAAACGTTTATTCAAGATTTAATCTTACTTGAAAGGACCCTGAGGTTGAAAAGGAACATAAGAATACAAGAAACTATGCTCTTCAGACAGAATCTTTCAATACAGTCTTGGAAATAGCTGGTTCTGCTGCTCTTCCAGTTTTTTAATATTTAAAGATATAATACCTTCCTGCTGTAATGACAACCTTCATAGACACTTATTAATAAGAGGAAAAAAAATGAAAAATTATATATTGACTGATATCCACTTGAGGGAGTGTTCTTGAGAAAAAGCCATAAAGCAATATATGATAACTTGAATAATCACTGCATTAAATATAATAAGGGAAGTTTAGGTTTTACATAAAATTCCAACAGAAGAAACATTATTTGAATTGATTCTTTGTATTCCTTGCAATAACACAGATTTTTTTACAGTATCAAGTACAACCAATAAAATAATACTGATTTTGACTTTTGTAATTTTTCTTGGTTCATCAGCATCAATTTCACCACAGACTCCCGCTGTTTATTGTCCTGGTCGATTTTAAGCCCTTAGGTGACTTGTTAGCAAATGATTTGGAAATAAAAAGTGACGCAGAAAGCTGTGTAAATTCTTATTAATCGTTAATTCACTCTACCTCCAAGCCACCTGCAGTACCTCTTAAAGTTGATTATGGGACAGAAAGACGTCAGAAAACCAAAACACTGAGAACATTCTGGTTCTAGTTAAAGGGTGCACATTTTTTCATATCTAGCTCTACTGAAACTGTCATTCAAGCTTAAAATATTCTAAGTTTGATTGTAGCACTTTAGAGATGTGTTAACCTGATAACAGGTTGTTCATTTCTGCACACTTTTATTTCTCTATATTAAGTATCTTATTAACTATGAGAATTAAAAACCGAAATACATCCCTTTGAAAACAAGAAACTCCCCTGATCATACAATGACATTCAGTTCTTGATTATAGCCTTAGTAAGATAAAGGTCTTTGAGCCATGAAACCATTGCATAGAAGTAGTAGTATAGAATTTTAAAAAGTTTTAAAAATTCAGTAGATTTTTGTTTTATTCATATTTCTTGCTACAATATATCTGCATTTATAATAAGCTAGTGTCTGAAGCAAACGGCTATGAAATAGGACATCAAATTAATGTCAAAAGACTACAACAACTTCTTTTTGAGTTCAAATACAAAGCCAGCAAGTAACTGTTTGATTTTAAGTCCTTTGAATATTCTGCACAACACTTGGAACAGTGGAGTCAGAAAAGCCAAAATCAAATTAAAATGCAAATAATGTTTATTATTATGACAAGGAAATATAAAATTACGTAAATAAATCCTAACATATCTATTTCTTCCTGATGCAGGTGTTAGAAGTGCCAACAAGGAAGGGAGTGCTGCTAGACAAAGGTGGCCTGGTCAGGGATGTGATGGTTCTGGGCAGCCTCAGCGGCAGTGATCACAATGCAGTAGAGTATAACAACATACAAGGAAGAAGCAAGGCAGTAAGTTAGACTGCAATCCCAGACTTCAGGAGGGCTAACTTTATCCTCTTCAAAGACCTGCTTGGAGGAATCCCTTGGGCTAAGGCTCTAGAAGGTAAGGGGGGCCAAAAGAGCTGGTTGTTATTCAAACATTACTTCCGCCAAGGTCAAGACAGGTGCATTCCTCTGCCTCACTTCCATCCCTAATGGAGCATCTCAACTAGAGATCATATCTCGGCACATGGAAGAAAAGAAGATTATCAACATTAGCCAACATGGATTCACTACAGGGAAGTCATGTCTGACTAATCTGATAGCCTTCTATGATGGTGGTGTGACTGAAGGGGTAGATGCAGGGAAAAGAAGTGGATGTTGTCTACCTTGACTTCATCAAGGTTTTTCATACTGTCTCCCATAACATCCTCATGGGTAAACTCAAAGTGTAGAAGAGCAGACCATGAGATGGGTTGAGAACCGGCTGATCAATAGAGCTCAGAGGGTTGTGATCAGTGGTGCAGAGTCCAGCTGGTGACCTGTAACTAGCTGTGTTCCCTGGGGGTCGGTTCTGGGTCCAGTCTTATTCAACATCTTCATCAATGACCTGGATGAAGGGATGGAGTGTACCTTCAGCAAGTTTGGTGCGGATACTAAACTAGGAGGAGAGGCTGATACACTGGAAGGCTGTGCTGCCATCCAGTGAGTTCTTGACAGACAGGAGAGTTGGGTAAAGGCAAACCTAATGAAGTTCAACAAGGATAAGTGTAGAGTCCTACACCTGGGGAGGAACACAACCAGGTACCAGTACAGGTTAGGGGTAGACCTGCTTGAAAGCGGCCCCATGGAGAGGAACTTTGGCGTCCTGGTGGACAGTAAGTTCTCCATGGAACATCAATGTGGCCTTGTGGCCAGGAAGGCCAACAGTATCCTGGGGTGCATAAAGAAAAGTGTGGCCAGCAGGTCGAGGGAGGTTCTGCTCCCCCTCTACTCTGCCCTAGTGAGATCACATCTGGAGTACTGTGTTCAGTTCTGGTGTCCCCAGTTCAAGAGGAACAGAGAAATAATAGAGAGAATGCAACAGAGGCTACAAAGATGATGAAGGAACTGGAACATCTCTCTTATGAGGAAAGGCTGAGAGCCCTGGGGCTGTTTAGCCTGGAAAAGAGAAGATTGAGAAGGGATCTTACTAATGTTTACAAATATCTGAAGGATGGGTGTCAAGTAGAAGGGGCCAGTCTCTTTTCAGTGGTGCCTCGAGGTAGGATAAGAGGCAATGGTAGCAAGGTGAAACACAGGAAGTTCCACCTCAACATGAGGAAATACTACTTCCCTGTGAGAGTGACAGAGCCTGGAATGGGCTGCCCAGAGAGGTTGTGGAGTCTTCTCTAGAGACTTTCATGACCAGCCTGGATCTGTTCCTGCATGGCCTGTCCTGGATTATCCTGCATCGGCAAGGGGGTTGGACTCAATGATTTCCAGAGGTCCCTCCTAACCCCTACCATTCTATGAGTCTGATTCTAAAATAACAATAATAATAATATTTTAAGTACAATGACTCAATCAGAAAAATACTCTGAATTCTAAATAAATTCTCTATATACTTGTGTATTTCATACTGGTTAAGTGTGAAGCTCAGTACTGATACAAAAATGTGTTGACAAATATTTTGACTTAATTACCTGTTTTCCGTTTTATCAAACTTGAAGAAATAAAATTATCAAAGACTATCAGGGTTTTTTGTTTGTTTTAGTTACTCAGTAAACATCTTTAGCTTAAATACCAACAAGTCTTGACCTTGTGACAAGCACTTTTTTGTCCACCCACTTATATCATGTCCATCTTCATATGAAAATTATGGACTCTTCTACTCAGAAATTATAATTCATATACCAAAGGACTATAATTTTGCCTGTACTGCCTGATACAAGGGGAAGTATTTCAATATAGTTTACATCCTCTCATTTTGTGCAGAGTCCCTCAATGTCTCCTATTGTAAATATGAGCAAAAATAAGGTAAATATACAGCTATTGAAAAATAGCAAGCTAGTATGCTAACTGTTGCTGAGAAATATGAAGCTACCATCTTAACAGGACAAAAAGCTCTGGAGACAGCTACGAAGCACAAAAAAAATCATGTTAGAACCCATGTTCTTTTGTCTTCCTTTCACTGCAAAAAGCATCGTAATGATTTACTTTTAAAAGTGCAGACACTTGTTCCTTTTAGAAAAAAAAACAACAAACTGGGAGTCAAATTAAGCTGAGGACAGAACTGTCCTCAGAAACACTCTGCATAGAAGAGCTGTAACATGAAACTTTAAAGATATTCTGAGCACTGTTACAGCACACTGACATAGATGAATTAAACAAAACAATATAATGGACATGTTTGAAACCACTGCTGGTTAAAGTAACGCTTGGTACTGAATTCCGTAGGAAGTAGAGGATCTCACTAACTCCTCTGGTTTTCAAATATCCTATAAACATCAAAAAAAATAGAAAAGAAATTCTGTTTTCCCTAGAACGGAACAAAATAAATTCTATTTTCCGCACAACATGTAACACACAGGTCTTGGCTCTATCCCACTTTTTCTGTAAGCCTAGTGTAACTGTGAATGCAAAACCCACAAGCACCATCACACCTCAGAATTACTTTACAACTACAGTAAATGGTAGTTAAATTGTATGGGCAATTTTATACTATTTATCCTTACTTTGGGGGGAAAATTTCTTACTCTCCTCAGAGAATTACAAAAAAAACATATTGTCTCCTCTGCTTAGGCTTTGCAAAGGTTTCTGATACTTAAAAGCTCTCAATGATAGCGGATGTCAGTTTACAGCCACGTCTCTAACCTCTCCCTTGAAATGTATATTTCTACTGAGTGATTATAAAATTCTTCTGGATTCTCAGCAGCAATTCCCAAGTTAGAGGCTTCCCCAGAAAGCATGGCAAAGGATTCCCACCCACACACTGAATATCTAACAGACCCTGACCCATTTTCTCCTTATTAAAGCAGCACTATATATTTTAAAATTTAAAAGTAATAAACAGAGAGGCTAAATGAATGCAAGAATTGCAGTTGCAACTACCCTCTCCATATTTTAGTTCTGACAAAAATGCCTACTGAGAAGCAAAAAACCCTCATTTAAAATACAAACATCAAATGTATTTTTCCTTGGTGTTCTCATTCAGTGACTTATTACTCCAGCTGTCTTTTGGCTTAAGTACAAGGAGGACTTCATTTATTAGTTCTGAATATAGAAAAATCCCCTAATTTAGCTATACTTATTTTCTCTTCCAACCATATCTTTGGGGCATATTTCTGCAACTTGAGCTTTAATAGCCTTGTAACACCAATGTAAAATAGAGGATGCTTAAAAAATGAAGCCTCATAAAAGGTAACAGCTGGAACTACATTATTTTACTAAAATTATTAACATTACCTAACCAAAAGAAGCAATAGCAATTAACACCAAATATTTAGAACTGAAGCTTTTTATGGCAGGATGGACTTCTGCAAACACTACTGCCAGGCTCAAGATATGTCATCTAGTTGATATGCTGCAATTCTTTAACATCTCCAATTAAACAGGTAAAATACTCTGTTTTAAAGCAGAAACCAAATGGCAACAGAAAATTCAATTGATGTATGACTTCCAATCTGCCCATTGCAGTTACCATTTCAGACATAGCGGGAATCAGACTTTACTGGTTATGGCTGCATAACAGCCTTTTCCCCCGCTCCTTGTGCTATCACCTCCAGAGGAAGTCAAATAACCTCTTCTGAAACAGCCATGTTAAGCAGAAGAGGTGAAACAAACCCTAGAGCAGAAAAACAATGAAATTTATACTTCTGTGCTGCAGTTCTTCAATTAGTCACAGAGCGGAGAGCCCTACTTGTGTCTCAGCTTGCGACTGCACGCTGCCACTGCCACTTTCAAGACTGCACAACTATTTCTGTGGCTTCCTGGTGAACCAGGAAACTATTTTATCTGAGAGCAGAGATGACCAAGTAAAGATATCAACTGGATTAATTCCCTGAGCTTTTGATATCAACACAGATTTGAATTAAATTGACACAATAGTGCTAAAATATTTTTTTAACACAAAGCAGAAAATAGACAACAAAACCCAGTAGATCAACCATCTTTTAATGACTACCGCAAGAAAAAAATTCCAGTTATAAAAGAAAGCTTCATAACTCTATACTTCACACTTTATACATAAATATTTTATATACTTACACCTGGTTTGTAAGCAAATCCTAGCTTTACTTGTTATGTATAAGAGATAGACCTTCTTTTTAATTTAACAATGGTTTGTGCTGCTGAGCTCCCAGGGAAAGCAGGTTAATAATAAGCATATATGCCATATATGAATATTCTTTTACCTTAACTTTCAACAGAAACTATAATGAAAAAAGATTTCTCTACCTTGTGGAAAAGCATCCACCTGTTCTTTCCAATAGAAAAGATGGGAGATGAGGGAAAACGCCAAACCAAATAAGAATGCTATTCTGTATCTTATACATTCAAGTGGCATGCAGTCATCTTTCCGTGATTAAGATTTTTCACGAACAATACTTATTCAGAATCCACTTCATTCTAATAACTTGCATCTCTAAAGGTGGACACCACCACATCTGTCATTTAAGTAACCAAGTTGATACAACTTTACAAATGAATATAGGAACTAGGAGACCTCCTTTGTTTATAAAGCTGTATCAACTGTAATACTATATTGATTAAAGCTCATCTTTTCACAAGCATAGAGATTTAACACTGCCAGTCATTGGCAGAGCAACATCCAACACTTCTAAAATCACTTCATCGTTTGGAAAATAAATTTTATTCACACCCAGCTTTGCATAGGATACTTTATGGATAAACATATATTGAGTCAGAGGACTGTTCATCATTGTCTTATGCTGTGTGAATGTTTCTGAATATTGGTATTACATACAAGATTAGCTTTAATTTGGAGTACATTTTTTTTCTATGACACCAAAAACAGAAGACTACGACTCCCATGACATCTGGCAGAAAATGTTTGTAGGCTTAGCTGAAAAGAAAATGGGAGTTCCCTTGCCAATATTCTCTACACTATTCTGTTAAAAACACATTCTCTGGAGACTTAACAGTCAAGAGAGGAATTCCTCATATTTGTAAGTATACACTGCATGTCACTTCAGCCCACCAAGAACTGAAAATTTAGAGAAAAATATTTAACTGCTCTTACAGAGTAGGATGACTAGAAGCTGAGCTATGCCATCTTGTCACATGCTTACATTTTTCCAGCTAGGCCTCCGACAATGGTACTTGAAGGAAGAAACGCACAGTTTAGCTTTTTCTTTCAGAAAAGGTGAAAAATACCTGCTGCATTGCTTGAATAGCAATGCTGTCTTGGGACTCCTCATTATGGGGAGAAAGGACCAAACCATCAGGTGTTTTTTTATCCGGCTCTTCCAGTTTTCTTCTTATTGGAAACATTTTCCCCCCCCCCATGTGAAAGTTCTTTTAAAATAAATACTATAACATTTTCAACCTGACAGAAAGTGGACTTACCTGCCTACTTCCCTAAATTTCCTAAATTTCACATTACTTAATGTTGTGTTTATATTTTTTTACTTTCTTGTCAAATTTAAACAACAGCACTTTCTGGAAAGCTCGTATTCAACTCTACGTATTACACTTTTTGCATGAATGTACTGCTGCTCTGACTGGGCTGTTTCTTGAACAAAATAAAGGAGCAAGACCTTAAAACCTAAAGCTTTGCATTTAGCAATTATTCAGATTCAGCACCCTATTTAAAAAGAAAATTGAAGCATGAGCTTTACACAGAAATAGCAGCTTATTAAACTGTTTAGTAGTTTCTCAAGCACAGTACATTAATCTTCTTTAAAACAAAAATTTAAATATAAAACTGGCTACTTGATGCATACACAGAATTAACAGAGTATAGAATATGGATTTAGATCCAAAAACCTCAGAATTTACATGCCAATACTCATAAGTAAATTGAATTGGATCTTCTACTTTATGAGGTACGTACAATATATAATGCTGTCCTAAAATAAGCCATTAAAAACAGTATATTAAAACTAGTGAAAAAAATAGTATTAAATTCTTTACACAACATCAAACTTATGCTCACTGTATTCAAGACAGGAGAAGACAACTTACGGGTACGACTGGGACAGCTGCTGAGCTATTTTATAGGCTGTGGGGTCCCTGTCTAGCGCGTATATTGTAACACCACTGGCCTTCTCCAGGAGAGCTGTAGTATGACCCCCGGCTCCAAACGTCATATCAAGGAAACGCTGTTGAGTGAAAGAGACAACACCTTTACCTTAGAACAGTGATAAGCCAAATGTTGATTTAAAACTTACTTTGCTTATCGCTCCCATACACATACCATTGCATAGTGTCATGATGCCTTTTTGGAAATATTTTCATGTTCCATGCACAATTTCACTCACTTCACAGTAATCTTTTTAGGGGTTGTGACCTCAGCCCAGTCCTGCTCTATCCTAACATGTTAATCACATGCAGAATAGCATAGAAATACCAGCCTTAACTGCAATTCCATTTCATCCGCTTTTGATTAAAAGTTATTTAGTTCCTTACTTCTGAGGAATACTTATTGCCCATGAACATACACCAGGTCTGGCAAACTAAAACTGGAAGCTTTTTAGTAATACCAGGAAAATGCATCATCCTGTTCGGTCTTCTGGACTAAAACACATGACACATCCAAGGAACTTCGAATGTGCTCTGACTAAAATGTACATACGTACAGATTCTGCACAAGTTGAGTAAAACTGGGCACTGAAATTCTTACAGCAAGTGTCTCAAAACTCAGAGTTCAGAGTAAATGAATGAAAATTTCACATTCCTACCATCAAGCACTTCACAAAACAAGCACACACAGAACACATACACAAAAAAACAAACACCATAAACAGAACAAACAAAACCCAAACAAATGAACCACAAACCCCTGCAGTTTCTCTAAGATCAATCTAGAGGTTTCCATAATCAGAATCTATTTGACCAACTGGCTGACCAACAGGCTTTGCTCCTGAGACTTCCCTAGGAAACAATGACTTGAACCAAGGCAGGCTAGGCTACATGATTCTAGTAATGGGAGAAACACAATAAAATAGGGTAGAACTTAATGCTCGTTACGTCTTTTTTTATCTGCAAAATAGCAGTACTGTTTCTTGAAGCTGCCCCATGTGCCATCCTCCTTTAGCCTGACAACACTTGTATTTAAATGCTTAAAAGTCAAGAACTATTTTGTTGACAAAAATAACTGGCTCTTCACTTAGCAACAGAGAGGTTGCATGACTGCAATTCCACTTGGGAAATATTTCCTTTTCAAATTATTAAGAAAGTATCTACAATTCTATACTCTAGAGAAAACATACTGGAGTTCAGAGAGAGAGAGATTTTTATTGTTTCAGGACAGTGTATTTAAACCCAAGTAGAAATGCAACTGAACAGCATCTTCTCTAGTTTCTGCATCTCTGAATTCCCATAACTATTTCCTCTCTGTTGATTTAACGGACCTCTGTTGACTGGGGGGAAATCAATCCATGCAAGCTAAGTAAAAGAGCAAATTCCCCATATCCTTCAACACGAATACCTGGTTGATTTGGGGTGGATTTTCCCATTTCTCAAATTATTTTATTTAAAATATTTTTTGAAGGCCACAGTTTTATTAATAACAAGTAATGTGAACTATTATTAATAACAATTAATGTGAACTAAACTAATTTACAAAAGTTATACATCCCCAAAATAAGCACCTTTTAAGGGAAATTTTATAGCTTTTCTCTTGAAAGAATTCAGATTCAATGACAAACTCTCTTCAGGTAAAAATAGAAATACAAAGTGAAGGAGGAAAGATCCAAACATTTTTCCAGAAACAGTTTAGAAAATATAAAGGCTTTTTAATGGAAATCTCATAATAATAAAACTAAGTATTTATGAGACTAATAAAACAACTTTACTGTGGCTTAAAGTAAGTGAAAATTATGATAATTTAAGATCTTCAGGTTGTCATGATTTAATTTCTTTGTGCTACACCATCATGCTTCCTAAACTTATGCCCTGGAAGTACTTTCCAGTAATATTTTACAAAGTTCATGGAAAAAAAAAATAATTTAGTTTGCTCATTATCCAAGATTAAATTGCATCTTTCATACAAAGAAATAAAGAACCCACATAGAATTACGGTTTTAAGCAGCATGTATAAGACACAGTTATGTTACATAGGATATAATATCCATACTAGATAAATAATCCCACAATCTATTTAAGCATTCTGATTTATCTTCTGCCATAATGAAAACAAAAGTATATTCAGTGAAACCATTTCATAGGCACAAACCTGAAACAGTCAGATAAATGTGGGTAGTTTTTTAAAACATTACTAACCATAAGAATTTTGCTAAGTTTTGGATATATTTACCTAGATTAAAAATTCCAAGCTACTGAAAACATTTGTTTTCCTACATAATTCACACTATCAAAAAAAAAACCCCACTCTTATTTGATATTACAGCTAGAAATCTAGCATGAACATTTTTGAAAACCTCAACATTGCCTTTCCCCCAAGAGACCTACAATGTCGGCAGGAGGCGTCAAGGAAACTATAGGAAGTGCTAAAAGCAGCAACTTATAACTTCTGTAAAACAAACAAACAAACAGGAATAATAATTTTATTCCACTTAAACTCACTACAAATTAAGGCTACATTAACTACATTCTGGCACAGCTTTTAAAGGTACATAAAGACCTTCATGGATAATCTTGGAACTGCAGACATACATGTCTAAACTACCAAGCAACAACTCAGACAGATGCCTCCGTCTAGCTGTTCCAGACAAAAGCAACACTTTGCATCTAGAAGCTAAAAATTATAATAATTAATAATTTATCAATCACCTTAAGTTACAAAATAACATTTCTTAACACAACCATTCTGAAGCATTGATCAGATTTGAAATTAATCACTCTATTACACCACTTCATAAAATATTTTTTTTTATATACTACATCTTTCATGACTGAAAGAAAAGAAAAATGCTTTGTTTTTTCTTCCTCTTTCTTGCCTAGTAGTTTTTAATCAAATAAAATTAAATGACACACTATCCTCTAGGTCCTATAAATACAGGAAAAGATTATTACATGAATTCCTCCTGCAGTGACTCACCGTTCCATTGCTAAGTTATGATAGCCCCATCAGAATCTCCCTCGGGAATTTTATAATCAGTTTGTGACTGTACGTTTTAGGAACCATTTGGCTCTTCATGACATAACAGATAGCAACAAACAAAAACTTTATAACCTTTATTTTACAACTAGCTCTAAGATAGTTAGAGATACAAAGAGTTCATCTTCCTCCTTTTTTATACAAGACTTTTCACTCACAAGCTACCTCCTAAGAAATACATTCTAAGCACTTGTTTTGATTACGATTGAAGTAATCTGTAATTCCACTTAGGATTATGTTCTGCATCTAATAGTTTATTCCACAATACCTGATAGCCTTTGAAATTACTTTTCCTTTACTGCGTAACAAAACGAGATTGCAGAATTTACACAAAATTGTAACTCAAACATGACATTCATAAACTGAAACTACATGAGACTTATTTTCAAAGTATGTGAAACACAAGTTCTTACTAGTTCCAGTAATTTAGAGTCTCTGATTTCTTTTTTAAAAGCAAGAACTTTACCATGCTCTTAAAGGAATTTGATCCTTTAGATGTCCACTTTATTTTCCACTACTAACCTTAACTCTTTCAAGCATTTCATGACAATCAGCTGATCTTTCACAAATCGTCCTTTTTTTTTCTCCTCTCTTTTGTAACCCCGACAGCCTCAAAGAGGACTTGTGACAAATTGTGTAAAATAGCCAAGACATACTGAGTTGGAATATGGTACATGAAGTGCTGTGCCAAACAGTTTTCTATCTGAAGTTTCACTACTTCATGAGCAGTTGCTCTCTTTTCAGTGACAGCCCTATGACAGATGTCTGCTGTTCACCTTTTAGTCTAGACAAACTGTGTCTCATCTCCTTCACACTTATACAATACCAAAAGATCATTATTATGCTGTGATTAACTAGTACATACCAGGCATTCGCCATGGCTCTTTCCTAAAGATAACATTAATTTCTTCTAAAAGAGAGGCTGTTATTCCCTCAACAATGACCTTGCACTGCATAATTTTTTCTTCAACCCTCAGTTCTAACCAAATTTTTCTTTTAAAACAAGTCCTGTATTAATGACCATCCTCTCTGTGTTCAGCAAGTGTTATCACCTGAACGTTTTAACCCCAAATTCACCAGTTTAAAGAAATAATTTAAAAGTAATAATAAAAGAAATTAAAATCAATCAACCTTGCTGCACAAACGCAGTTCCTTCCTCCAGTCCTGTTTCACACTTCCTCCAAAGACTTAAAACAGACTCACATAACAGACAACGGTACGTTTATCCCCCTTTGATGCTCCTGGACCATACTGCTGGCATTTTTCCATTCATGTATACAGAAATTTCTCAAAGTGGCAGTCATTCAAGCGTAGCAGGATAACATACCGAGCAGAGCTTTTTGCAGCATCCTTCAGAGTACATTTGTTGGAGTACCCTCCTCACAAATTAAATGCTTATAAGACCCAAACACAGCATAAGCAAATCACTTGGAAGGTAACAGAGACATGTCAGTCAAAGAGAATGGCAATTAGGGGAAGACAAAGAGGTAATGCATATATTACAGTGCATGACCTCCAAACAATGTAGAAGGAAGTCAACTTTGCCATTTGCAATATCAGTATCAAAACTGGTTCAGATGCAGTTTTAAGAGAAAAATGTTATTCACTAGTAATCCGTAAGAAGGGAAAAGATTCCTCCTTAGTCACATCTTTTCGACAATAGGAAGGACATATATCCTGATGTGCAAAAGAGCAAGCCAAGAGTAGTGCTGCTTTGAAACAAGAAAACAGTATGAACACAATGCTTCAAATGTGAGAAGAAAAATTAACCTGAAAAAAACTACACACTTTGTTCATATATAATATTGATATGGTACTGTCATAGTATTTTAAAAGTGATCCATACCTGATGGAGAACTTTCCACCCAAAACTGGGCTTCAGAAATCTTAAACTAGTATCACAGAACTTTCCTGTTGGAGGTAGAATGAAATATATCCACAATTCCTGCTGCCACAGCTGAGAACACAGCCCCAGTCCCAACAGTCCCTCACCCCCAATGTTCCAGAAGATAAATCAGGAGTTAGGTTATGCAAGCACTGAAAAAGTACTTCCTATTTGTTTTCAAAATAAAATCACACGTTTTGGAAGCTTGAAACAACAACAGCAATGAAACAGACAAACAAACAAATCAAAAAACAAACAAACAAACAAACAAAAAACCCAAACCAAAAAAAAACAATACCAATTTATTTGAAACAAACTTAGCAAAGAAAAAGGGAAGAACTATCCAGCCTCCAAGCTATGCTACCTAACTTTTCAGATCATTAGAAGAAAATGCCTCGTATTTACTGCTTGAATAAAGAAAAATAAAATGGAGAAAGACCTTCTCATTAAATTGAGTCATCAAACGTCAAAATAAAAATTTTTCTTGGCGTACTGTTATACTGGATATTGTAACACAAATAAGTTCACAAAAATAAATGGTTATGTGAAGAGAGTAGTGACACGTTTCTACAACACTAAAGCCACCATCCACTACTGTATTCCACGACAATCATGACGAGGTCACAGGGCTTCTCCTTGCTTGAAATGACCTTTGTTAGACGAATGACAGGCCAACATTTGTCACAATAATACAGTTTCCATAACTGAAATGAGCACTAGTGTTTTCTTGTAAATTCAAAGAAGGTCAAAATACTAGTGTGCTTCTACTTTGAACTGAGATGTTTGTTAAGGCTAACAGTAAATATTTATTACTGCATTGCCAGCCATCTAAGTACTTCTATTTTATTATTTTTTATTAATCTATTCCATTGCTTTGTGGAAAAAAAAAAAAAAATCGCAGGAACGGAAGGGTAATATCATAAACAAAATAATCAACACATTACAAGACAGTTTTTGCTTCTTTATTCTCCTGATGTTTCTGTGATGAGTCATGTTCTCTAAACTTGTTTTCTGAATTTCCTTGTTATTCACAAGAGAAATTGTTCATTGTCGCAACACAACTTGTTTTCCACTCTGCTTTATTTTTCAAATATCAACTCTAAGTGCATTAAAGTATAAATATATCTGACCTCTTGTTCAAATATGTTGAATTTGCTACATCTTACCATTTAAATACATTGAACTATTTCATATACACATAAGGAGAATAACAAACTGAGTTGAAGTGGGGAGCAGCAACAAGGAACTTTATAGGAAACTTTTTTAGCAGTGATTTTTTTTTTTTTTCCCCAAGAAACAGTTCCTCTCTGACTGTTTTTATTACCACATTTCACAACTAATCACTGCAAAGATACAAATTCATATAGACATTTTAAAAATAATTACTGGAGTAAATGCTTCTTGAATAAAGCACAAAGACTAGAGTGGGCACATATTTTAAGGCCCACAGTGGGAAAAAGCAAAGTGTTTCAGTTCCTTTTCCTTCCCTTCTGCAAAGCTCAAAATCCTCCAGGTCAAAAGTGAAAGTTAATGCTCAGTGTTGGCCTTTGTTAATAAGAGCCTCACTGAACTTACAGTTTCAGAACACAGACATAAAACTAATCAGAAGTACAAATCTAAGAAGCAAATCTGAGGACGGAAAAACACATCCCAACCATATTTCCTTCTGAGCTAAAGGTAGGGTTTTTGTTAAGCCACAACATCAAACAGAATTTATTTGTACTATGGAAGAGGACAGTGATCCACTAAAGAGACTTCAAGTCCTATAACAGCCTGGACTGAGAATGCTCAAGATTCTAAATGGGTTTCTGTTAGGAGACAGTGGCAAACCCTACTTTAAAAAAGCAACCTTCCCAAAACTGCAGCTTACTCACATCCAACCTCTACACAGAATTACAAGAAAAAAATTTTAAAAAAAAAATCTTACAAAGATTTCTGTGCATGGAGAATGAATGGGAACCTCTGGGGAGTATTTTAGAAGAAAGCAAAATAATATTGGGTTTGTTTGCCTTTTTTTTTTTTCCACGCCAGTATAAGATCTAAACTTAATTTACTGCTGAAATTGTTTTCCAATAGAATGACATGAACAATACATTTATCCTAACCTCTTTCTCCACGTTGCCTCCTAAGCATGCACAACTCATGCCTGCTGTCAAGATTTCCACAAACTGTTGATTTTTAATCAAACTATGTCAGTACAGATTATCCCCTACAGATCTCAAAAGACAATCGTGTGAAAAATATAATTTTCAAATGTTGAATACAGTAATTTAAGTGGCACCTAACCATAATTTTGTACTCTTGTAATTTTTTTCCATTAAAGAAACATTTCTCCTAAACACATCTCATATTCAACATTGACACTTCTTACAGCACTTACCTTTAATCCATTAGATATATTTTATAAATATTTTTTTATGATAAAGCAGACAATTATTGTATAACCTTTCCCACACAGACTGTGATCTCTCTCAATTAAATTTGAAAATTAGTTCTAACATGAACCTACAAGATGTTATTCAAGGTATGCGCAGAGTAGCTTTGGGCAGCAGCTCATCGCTTTTTAAGCCACAAGTCAACATCTCTTGGACTAGTTTACACAGATCATGCTTATAACCAAATATAAAAAAAAAAAGAAAGATGCAATTTAGGACTGTCTTTTCTTAACACAGGTTGTGAACAACACAGTCCAGAAAATTTTAACAACCATCAGGAAGATAAACTTAATTTTGTAATAATTTTAAAAGCACTACAGACAGGAAGGAAGTAGGTGTTATTTTGCATTAAGTTACTCTTACAATTATTTCAGAACAAATTATGATCGTGTGCAGCAAATGAAACTATACAGTTCAAAAGGAACTTTTAACTATTTCCTTTAAATCACTGAATATATTTATATAAGAACAGAAAGTATTTCTTTAAAACTTATTTAAATTACCATTTCCAAACAAAAACCACAAGGCTATTAATTGAAGTGCCATTGCAAAGTCACACACAGGTAAAGTCACTTACACCAGCTCAGTTACACAGAACAATCCAAAATGTCGGTGTTGACTTTGGAACATCTTATTGTGGTAACAAACAATCTATTTAAAAGAGACTAATGGAAGTAGGATCACTTTTCGTCTGAAAGACATATGGAGTCTTTTTCCTGTCAACTGAAGTTCATGGCTGGACTCAATTTACAGCTGCAGTTGGACTAACATGCTTAAAAATCCACAGGGTGCAGAAATCTCACAAATTTCTCCTATCATTACATAATTACAAAACTCTGTAGCATTAGAAATAATCATTGAGAGTAGTCCTCCTACTACCATTGTACCATTATATGAAAATAACTTAATGTAAACATGCTCAGTTTGGTATTGAGTGTACCACAGAAATAAAAAAATTTAAAAGAAAACCCAAAACACTAAGAAAAACTACCAACCAACCAAAAAAACAAAACAAAGCAAAACAAAACAATCAACCAAACAAAAAGTACTTGAAAAACCATGGCATTCTCCAGAAGAAGCAAAAAAAATTATTTGAAAAATCATGTATTTCTACTTCAGCCACAGATGAATGATAAAAATACAAGATCATATATTGTACACAGCTACCAATTCAACTACATTATGAATGCAAGTTGTTAAAAGTAACTTACCTCCAACATCGAAAACAAACAAACAAAAAAATCTACTCATCCAAACTCTGAGTGGTTTTCTCTTGGTAGTATTATTTCCTAGAATATCCCCTACTGATTAAATAATGGATATTTCAAAAAGTTACAGGTTTTAAAATACATTTCACATATTATTCTTCTATAAGACAAAGTAAAAAGGAAGTGATCCAATATTAATCTCCCATTAGTTTTTAACATTATTCATGCAATAAGTTTATCAACATTTTTTCCCAATAACCAATTCACTGAGTTCTCTTCTCTCCTCCTCTCAACTACTCCTTAATTTCATTCTTTGTACCTCATATCTAAGCATATTAAAAACAGGTTTCTGAAACTGACCATCCAAAAGTGAAAGTTTTAATTCTATATGCAGCAAACCAAAGCAACATGGTATTTGTGATCTCTTCGGAAAGGTTACCCTCCAAACACCTGAAACTCTGTGTCTTCTAGGAAGCTTAACAGAAGTTCTATTTCATAAGGTTTAAGAAAACAAACAAACAAACCCAAACAACCAACCAAACAAGACACCCAACACACATGATACTCCATATATTCTCTCCCTAGAGAAATCCACACCATTAGTGTTGTATAAATACAAAGACATGATACACATTTAAATACTACGAACAACATTAGCATGTCATTGAAATCTTCGTCATAGAAACGACCGTGATGTTTGTCCTACCACCTTTTATTTTTCATTTCCCATTATTTTAATTGTGCAAAATTGAAGTGCTTCGGGGTGGTTTTATTTTTTTAACATACTCTCCATGGCATTGGGCAGGAAATCAATGATTAACAGAAGTAATTCTGTTCTTTAGGATACTAAAGCTCGGTGACTTGCAAATGTAACGTTATGTACTCTATAGCTATTTCTCTTCATTTTTTTTTTAAATAAAGAAGTTTGTAAAGCAAAATTAGCCTACTTAGATTTCTTAGTCAACAAGCTTAATGCACAACATTGTCCTCCAGCTCCACTGTGTTATCTGTCTTTTGTCTCAAACACAGCAGTGCTTAACAACTGTGGGCTTGGGGCGTGTTCAGTAAAGCATGACACACTGCCAGCTTTCTTTTTGATATTAATGAACCTAGGCTACCTTAGTGCAGCTCTAGGATCACTATTTATTTGGAAAGGTCACACCTGATGACTATTTGCTTCCAACTCGGGACACAAACAATTCGGTACAAAGCCGGAAGGGGATGCGGTGCACAGAGATGCCAAAGACAGCTTGTAATTTAGATGTTTTTCTATTTGCAGATGGTTGGGTGGACAAGTAGAAGAGATCATTAGAAGCAGATTTTGAGCAACTGTGCAACAGTCATACCCTTATCGACAGTCAACCGTTATCAAGCCAGCTTCTGTTAACCTATCAAGTATCATTTGTTTCCCTAACACATACAAGTTAAACACGACACTGATAATGCCTTCTCTAGATACCACAGGAAGGTAGACTAAGTGTTATAAAAAAGTACATTCTACTTAGAAGCACACACCACTGCAGAGGATGCTCTGCCAAGGGACTATGAACAAAACACTGTGCTGTAGACTGGCATACGCTAAGAGCCAAATAAATTCCGGTATCTCTAGACCTTGGCTGATGCCCCATATCTTGCACTGGATGCTAATTATGTCTGCTAATATTGGGACTTGGCAGGGCATCATATTATGCTACTTATTGCATATGTCATTTTTGTATTGTGTTGATCAATGAGACCTTGTTGCAGTCCTTTCAAGATTTACTAGTATCCAAACCAACCGCATAGACGGATATATGAACAGAAAGCTGAGTTCAAATATCACCAGAAATCGTGTTCTGAGATTAGACCATCAGCCTTGTTTACAAGACTTTTTAGAAAAAGGTACAACTGTGCTAGCTCAAATTCCTACAGCAATATTTTCAGCATGGCAACAACAGTATTAGTAAAGTTTATCCTTACAATCCATGAATGCAGTTATTACTAAACAACCCTAAGCTTTTCTACACTTAGGTCTTACGATTTACAACCTAAAGCCAATAAAAATATTTTCTGCAGATCACTTGGTCCCAACATATTTCAATATCTTTTCTAGAAATTTTACTTTTAGCAGAAATACACTTTTCCCTCTGTGGGCAGAGTTTAAGTGGAAAGTGGGAAAGAAAGAAGAGACATTGATACTGAGAACGCAGGTTACATTAGTCATCTTTTCATTAAGCTAATACAGTATTTTTGGACCACGGTAGAATTTAGCCATGTATTTATGAAATAAAAAAACAACATCAATTTTTTGAGGGGTGTGTCTTTGTTTTACATTAAAACATCTCAAAGTTATTTATAATGAAAGAATTTTTAAAACTACTTCT
This sequence comes from Chloroceryle amazona, assembly GCA_027560015.1. NCBI lineage: Eukaryota > Metazoa > Chordata > Aves > Coraciiformes > Cerylidae > Chloroceryle > Chloroceryle amazona. Next base: position 48,653 of record JANHFX010008976.1, read on the forward strand.
GTAATTTTATTGTATGTTTTACAGCAATTGTTTTACATATGGTCAAAAATCCCTATGGAGACACTTATAAACTGATTGCCTTACTGCAGCTAAACATAGCCACTCTAAAACCAGCAACAAACATATACTATATCTTTCAGTAATTAGAAATGCAGTGCTACTAAACTTCACAGAGCAGAGAAGATTTTATGACCTCCAATACACCGTAACTGGAGATGCTCATATTCTCATCTAATATGCAGGTACAATATACTAATACATAATTAAAGAACAGGCAGTTACTGATTTATATTTATGTGAGATCAGCTTTACAAAAAGGAACATACTTTAGACTCGCAGGCAATTAAAACCAGATTAATTTCCTACCACAAATATGAGTTCAAACTCCTAGTGAGAACAGCATGACTTATTTAATACTCTATTACATTAATACAGCAATCAAAACATAATACAGACTGAAAAAATCCCTTCATTCACCACTGGCAAAAAAAAAAAAAAGGACAAAAACCTTGTAGAACTGTATTGTTTTCATAAATTCATTGATTACAGAAGGCCCTACTCTGCCCTTCAGAGCATATAATCAAACACCATTCCACCTCTTGTGGAAATTCTGCAGCTGGTTTGATAGTAGAGTCAGAGTCTTAATCAGCAACATGCAATTACAGTAATAAAACTTGTCTAAAGTGTTTGCAGTGTTGACATAAGTCACTGGAAAAGAACATGTATCCACAATCTGCAGTCTAAATGAGTGTCCCTTTACTTTCTTTTTAAGGCAGAGCACATTCTCAGTTGTTTTACTTGTGTATTTTAATACAATACAAAATGCTGGAACGCACAGAATACAACGGCATGACTAACTTAAGCAAACTTTTTGGGAAGTATAAATTTAAAACAAACACTTCCAGCTGTTAATTACAAAAAGACTGAATAAGTACATAAGGCAGCAAACAAAACTCTTCAATTTCTGATAAAACTCTTCTGTTTATGAAGTAAGCACTACTTGTGGCAGCATGTTACAAAATAAGATGATGATTTGGCTCACCTCTGTTAGTTCTTACCAGCTGAAATAAGAAGCAGAATGACTACATCTAACTTAATTACACAGATCAGATATACACAGTAGTTGAATCAACCCATTCTAACACAGCATTAGTTTAAAACACAACAAACAGGAACACTGCTACTTAACATCCTACTGTCTATGTAAAAAAAATGGTTTCTTAAAACCCTATACAAATACACAGGAAATAAGGCTTTTATCACAAGAGGAGAGAGCATAAACACATAAAACTTTCTGGCTCTCTTTTTTATATTGCCTCCAAACAAATTTTTCTACTCAATTTTACTGTAAGGATGCTTGTATGCCATGATCACTTAGAGGCCAGAGGAATTACCGTAATCAAAACTCATTTGCTTTATGAAAAGTACACACGTACAATACACTTTTTTTCAAATTTACTTATTATCTTAAGACAAGATCAAACATATGAGTGTGACAGAGCAGGAAAGACCATACAGATAGCAGTAACAATTCCATGTAATTACACAGATTAGTAGTCATCTCCCTCGGAGCAAAGCAATTAAACACGTGTTTATCTTCAGAAGTACTTTCATTTACCTCCAAAAGACTATTCACGGGTTTAATGTTATGAACGAGCCTAAAGTGATTTGATGTCTCAGAATCAATCTGCACAACTAGATGGGCCTATTAGTTTCATAGTTCATAGCTTTATCCTGTATTTCTATCCAAAAGTTAATTGCACAACAACAAAATTAAAAAACAATTACAATTTTGAACCCTCTCTTCCACAAGCAGAATCTGAGCCACCAAAACCTCTTTTTTGGATGTGTATCTCCACACATTCAGTACCGGAGTTCCTCCAGACAAACACACACAATTATTATTTCTCACTACCTGCTGTTGTATTTGCAAACTTGCACTGTCCTGTATGCGACCAACCTGATCTTCACTTTCCTACTACTGTGACGCTCCAGGTACATGCTGAAAGTAAAATTGTCTGAAGAGCATTTACCCAAACTGTATCGATCTGCAGGTATTTCAACATGCCCTTCTTTCACTGTTCTGAGAAAAACTGGTTTGACATTTAAAATGGATTGTATCATACTGATCATCAAAAAAATAGCTTACAATTAACAGCTCCAGTCTGGAACTACTTCCCACTTTAATGAAGACCACTTACAGACACTGCAAATTTAAGTATCCTTTGTGGGATAGACCAGTAAAGACCCTTAACTAACAAGTAAGCACAATTACATTCCTGACAAGATTTGCAGATGTAAACCAAATAGTAAAACATCAGGACATCTCTAAACATAGCACTGTAAGCCCACTGAAGTCATAAAATATCACTGCATACTGAATCCTTTCACAAAAAGGTTAACACACGAAAAACTATACACACCTCAGAACTGGTAATTACCACAAGAAAAAAAATACTTCTCAAATTCAGATATTGAAGGCACTGAATCCAATCAATATTTACACCAAAATTTGTCAATGGAGAAACGTGTTACATGTCACCAAGAAAATTAAAGACAGCAAAAGACATTTATCAAGTAAATTTCTTTGAAATGAACATAATTTTTAGCCTTTCTGCTCTGTCAGCGTTAACATTTGCTCCAACTTAACCACAGCCATGAAAATCTAGGACGTTTCAAAACTTAGATTCAATGGTTGCTTCCAAAAGCAATCAAAAAGGACATGTTTCTTGAATGCCATACAGGCAAAGGAGTCATGAAGACTCCTAAACTTGCAGAACTAAAAAAAAAAAAAAAATCATGTTCATTGATGTAAGCAGTAGAATATGAGCCCATTATTGGGGCTGATCAGTCATTTCCCAGAATACAAACTACAAGAACCCAGTTTGCAATTAAAAACAAGGGCTACATTTGTCCTCAGCTGCTCTGATAAAAGTAGAAGTAAAATGACAAAAATGTACATCAATGTATGGATGTAATCCAATTTGTCCTATCAACTGATTGTATTCACTACTGCTACCTTTGACCCTACAACCTCCTTCACTTGATTATGAATGTATATGCAACCATCTCAAGATTAAATAATTTCTGAAGCATGACAGGGGTAGAATGTTCTTACCAGTATCTGCTCATAGGCATGGCCAGCCATCATGTTCAAGCCTCAGGTACTTTAGAGAACAACAGTAATGCAAAATTTGCTTAAATTACATCCTAATTATTCTCTCTATCAGCAGCCAAGAGACCAACAAATACTTCCAGGATTGGTATTTCTGCACCATTTCATGATTTATTTTTTTCCTTACCTGCCTGGAAGAAGAAACTAACCTAACAGAAATTTTGTGCAACATTGTAAAAGTAATTCATCTACCACAGCAAGGCAAAACCATTGGCTGTAAAACCCAATACGTCAATGCACTCAAAAGACAACCTCTTGAATATTGCACTTAAATGATCTATTAAATTATAGAAGAAAATAATACATGTTATCACCATTAGTTATTTGATTGTGTTACGAAGAAAGCATTGTTCCACACAATTGTTCCACAAAAAGGCATGACTTGATTAACTAGCATATGTAAATATTCCTGAATATTTCTCTACCTAATGGAAATTAAAATCCCACTACTGATGGGTTGTTCCAGACTTCTGTACTGGGATGCAGAAATCCCATTAACAGGTTAGAAATCTCATTTCTTCATCTTCAGTACTCCAGCTGAGAACAGACTGCTTCTGTCTGGCAATAACTTAACCCAAAGAAGTTTGAAGTGCTAAAAAAAATTTAAAAAAACCCAAACAAACGTGTACATACAAGTGGTGTGTGGGAAACTAGATGAGAACAAATAGGAAGCTCCCACCACTTGTAACTCTATTGCCAATATTATACGAGCAGCACTGCACTCATCCAGGGAAGAGCCAGCAGTGGTTTACAAAGGAATGGCGTAATACAACATTACTGCTGCAGGTACTACAGCTGTTACTGCACAAACCAAAATATCACACCTCCCAAATTACTGAGTTTAAACTCCAAGCTACAAGTCTCCACCACAGAAATCTTCCTAAATCCTCTGCAGAGAGGAAGAAAAATTTAGCTGAAATGGAAGATTTTTATCTGATTTTATTCTATCCAGACACTGGATATCTCCCGTAGAGGTTTATTCTCCTCAGTGACCGTAAGGTGGGTAGAAATTTTGCTTTCAATCTTTACTGCTTCCTTCAAATTGAAAAAAGATGTTTTAAAATATGATGCATTTTTCTCCTACAGAATTAATTTTATTGCTAGTTTCTAGGATATTATTTTGGTGACCATATTCAAAACATGTAAGCATTTTCACAAACTGAACAAATACCTGCATGAAAATGCTACAGCTATAAATGTATTTTAAAAGGTAGGTTTTAAAACCACTTAAAATTATGTGCAAAACCAAATTAAGAGATGCTCTGATGGAGAATAAGAGTACAATTGGTGAAACAGGAAGAACTGCTAGAAAAGGAGAGAAACTGGATAAAATCAAGATAAAGATGACAAAGGAAAAACACACGAAAGAGGAAATCCTATAGAAAGGAAGAAAGCTGAGAATGAACTGCATTAGTAAGCCTTACATTCTTAGGAGAAAGCTGATGTGAGAGAAATCTACAATCCAGAACACAAAACCAAAAAAAAAAAAAAACCACCACAAAAAACCAAACCAACCAAACAAAAAAACCCAACCAACCAACCAAAAATCCCCCAAAAAGAAAAGAGAGAGAAAAGAAAATCACATAAAGAACAAATTTCAGAACTAAGTGAATGATTGTTTCAGCAGAGAACAGAACACCTTCCATCACTGCTGCTTTATATGAAACTGGGCTCAGATGATGGCAAGAAGATAGGAAATGTGGAAAAGAAGTCCCTTAGGACACATCACGCTGGTCCAACACAACATCTAAAGGCTCCAGCAATTTTCTGTGGAGTACTACTACTGTTTCTTTTATACAGCTGCAGCAGATGGTATGATTCACTTATCGCAAAATACAAGAGCTCAGGGAACCTGATGATATTATCAAGCAGCAAGTTAGAACAAAGAAAATGGTGACTTTCATGCAAATATCGAAACTATGGATAACATGTTGCAGGAAGAGTGTTAAATATTACACTTTTTTTTGAGAGAGAGCGAGAGATCAAACTTTCAAAAAAGAGTATGCCAGTGGTATTACACAAATACTACCCTCAATTACTTATTTTCCTTCCACACCTCAAGGATGTCCTTTAACTCCTGTCAGTGTTAAAGCTAATGCAAGGTAGAAAGATAATCATTCTCTACTTCCCTCTTTTATTATGCTTCCATTAGCACTTGCTGTTTGGCACTGCCAGACACAGATCAGGTATACTTCTGATGCAAACCAGTCCTGTATTGCTGATGGTCTTCTAATTTAGCAGCATCTTTAGATCTACAGAGCTTAGGAGGGAGGAAAAACTGTCCAAAAGAAAAATATGTAATCAAACATCTTCTACCTCCTCAAATCCCTTGAAAGATATTTATTCATCATCCCAACTTCAATATTTATCAGGAACAGAAAAAAAACAGGAGGGGAAAAAAAGTCTCCAATGATACTGGAAACGACTGCCATCATCTGGGGACAACAGGCATGCACCAAGAGTCACCTGTTATTACAAAAAGTACAACACAAAATGAACATTAGAAGTTAAAAATAGCAAAACTGAAAATGAATCTGCAAGACAATGCAAAACAAATACCTTGCTTGAAGTTTAATTTTTAGAAATTTCACATGCTTACAAAAGATTGGGAAGAGGGAAAACATATTCAACAGTACTTAACAGCAGAGTTCTTAATGAAGAAAACTTTAAAAGACTCCTCAAAGGAAACTAAATATGCACAGGCATGGTGAAGAGCATAATCACCAAATATGTGACCTAACAAGGGGAAAAAAAATTCAGATACGATAAAAATTGTTAAGAGGGTGAAAAAAAGATAAAGACAATGGCAGGCTTATTCAACAGAAACAGGATCTTAAACCACACAAATTTTTAACAGCAAAGAACAATTAATGTAAGTTGCTAAAAACAAAATACTTCAGTAGGATGTCAATCAGTAACACAGAGTTGACAACTGCGCTTTAATTAAATTTGAGACTGTTACCAATTAGTTAGTCTAGAGCACTACAGGCTTCATGCTGCCTATGACTCAGTGCACTGACTCATCCAGTAAAACTTTTGTTACAGAACTATCCAGGCACCCACAAGCATGCAAGATCAAAAGGAAAGTAGTTTCATTGACCTTCTTAGCAAAAGTCTTGTTTTAAATTTAGATGACCAAAACTATATGCTGACATAACTGCTCAAATAGGTTTATGAAGAAGAGACTTTCAGAAATCCAGAAATACTGCAGAAAGTTATCTGAAGTGCTATTTTTCTTTCTATAGACCAAGAAAGCTGTTAAATACTTTTGCTCTAGAAATCTAGCATACATGGTGTTTCTTCATGTCTTTATTATACCAGAACAAAACTGTCCGTAGTGAATAAACATTTAACTTATTCTAAGCCATGCTCAAAACATCTGACAAACTAAACCAAGTTATTAATGAAAATGAAGGTAAACTTTTTAATGTCTCACCAAGAGGTAAAGCAGTGCAGCACATCTAAATTACCTAACAGTGTCTGCAAAATTCTTCAAAAAAGGAAATCCAACCAGATCATCTCACCATGATAAAACAATCCTGATGAGTCAGCAAATACTCCTTAAAACATTAAAAAGAATCACATCTTGGACATTATCTTAAATGATCTATACAATACAAAGGAATCCTATTAGTGTTTAAAGTGCATAGACAAGAAGGCTCTCTCTAAAGACAAATGTTACTATAATATTGAGGAAAAAACCTACATAACTAATTAAGTACTAGCTGTGGCCAAGTGAATTTTACTTCAGAAACCGGTGGTTTACATTCTACTAAGAAGGGGTTTTCAATAGGATACCATTTCCCAAGGTCTCTGTCATTTTTGTACTTTCCCTAGATAACTCTTTGCTTACAAATTCAAGACCAACGATGTCTGCGTTCAGTCCTGATGAACAATTACCCATCTACAAAAATCTGCATTAAAGATAAATCCTCACTACTCAAAACATACACTATATATGCTTATTTCAGATGTCATAATAGCAATATTGCTGGTTTTAAAGAATGACATCTGACAAAGCTGAGAATATGTTTAATCAGATCATATCTCTAAAATTGTTAGACATCTACTTTTTTTTTATCAATACTTCTGCTGTAGTAAATGAGATTTATCAATTTGAGGTCATTTTTTTCTCCATGACATTAGCATTTCAGTCACCAAAATACTAGCGGGTAATGGAATTATTCATGAGAAAATAAAGTTTCTATAAATCTTTCTCCTCTTCTGCTCTGTCAGGGGGTGCAGATACTGCTCTGCTAGAAGGGACATCTGTTGAAAGAACATACCTCATGTAAACTGGATGATGTACATCTTGGAAATATGTAATGTGTCCAGACAAGGGCCACAAGGATGATCAGAGGGCTGGAGCACCTCTCCTCTGAAGACAGAATGAGAGAGTTGGGGTTGTTCAGTCTAGAGAAAAGAAAGCTCCGGAGAGACCTTATTGTAGCCTTCCAGTATCTTAAGGGGGCCTACAAGAAAGCTGGGGAGGGATTTTTTATGATGTCGGGTAGTGGTAGGACTAGAGGGAATGGACTAAAACTAAAGATGGGTCGATTCAGATTGGACATTAGGAAGAAGTTTTTCACCCTGATGAGGGTGGTAAGACACTGGAACAGGTTGCTCAGAGAGGTGGTGGAAACCCCATCCCTGGAAGATTTTAAGGCCAAGCTGGATGGGGCTCTGAGCAACCTGATCTAGCGGGAAATGTCCTGCCCATTGGGGGGGAGGGGGCAGGGGGCAAAACTAGATTATCTTTAAGGTCCCTTCCAACCCTGATTTATTTTTTCCCTTTTTTCTTTTCCTTGTTTTCTTTTCTTCTCAAATGCATTTAACAATGACTTCAGACTAATCTTGAAAAGCAAAGTCTAACTACCTACCATCTAACTACCTCCCCTGATTAATTCCAAAGCATGTACTATACATTTCAATTACTGTATTTCTCAGTTCTAAGTGTTGCTGTTTTGGTTGACTCAAGATGTCGCTGACTTAGGTGTGGGAAGATGTAGGAGCTTTATCCAATCACAATGTGCGGTGTGGTCCACTGTGCGGTCCAGAGAAGGGCCACGAGGATGACCAGAGGACCTGAAGACCTGCCATATGAAGAAAGGCTGAAAAAAGCGGGTTTATTCAGCCATGAGAAGAGGAGGCTTAGGAGAGACTTTACTACCATGTAGCAGTACATTGAAGGTGGCTAGCAGGAAAATGAAGGCTCCCTTTTTACAAGAAGTCACATGAAAAATAAAAAGGGTAATGGGTACCACTTACTCATGGGGAGATTTTGATTGGAGTCTAGAATAAAGTTTTTCACCATGAGAACAATTAGACATTGGAATAATCTCCCAAGGGAAGTGGTGGTTTCCCCTACACTGAAGAGTTTTAGGACTGAGCCTGAAAGGCTGCTAGGCCATCTCATTTAATTTTTTTTATTTTATTGTTTTAAAATAACCTTGAAAGGTTGAACTAGATGAACCTTGAGGTCCCTTCCAATCTGCATTTGATTCTATGTCCTATCTAATGCAACCATGGAGAGAAAGGATTAGCTTTTTATTTTTTCCACAACTACCTAAGAATTTGTCTGATTTCCCTTTAATATACACGAAATAAGAAAGCATACTTGTTTTATATGTCTGTCAAAAGGCAGGGCTTTAAAGTTATTTTAAATAAAAAGGATTATTAAGAAGTGTTAGAACATGCTATAGAAGTTGGTTACTTGTGAGGTCACAACAAAGATTTGTTACTAGAGAAATCTACTTTTAGAGAAATGCTGGAAGGGTTTTAATATTTCTCTAAATAAATTAAGAAATGGTATGGACTCAGTCACAGTTAAAAAATATTAAAACATACACTTTACTGTTATTCACAAGCAAATAAGAAAAATTTTCCTAGAACCAAGAAAATAAGAGCTCATAGTCAAAGATATTCTTGCATTTTTACACCACTGCAATTTAGTAAGAAGCATTATTTACTTTTTACTATAACCTTTCCTCCTTCTTAGGAGAATGTAAAATATTTTGCAAATATGTTCACTTTCACAAGATAAATCAGACGTACTTGTTTTTAAACTACCTAGTATCTATTTTGATGTTTAATAACTGTTTCAAAACTATTGCATCACAGAAGGGAAAAATATTACAGATCTAGAGAACCACATGTTGTACACAGACATGCTCTAAAGCCTTTACCTCTCATTCCAAAAAAAGATGCAACTTGCATTTGCATTCTGTTACAAGAAACTCCAAAACTTAAAAGTGACTTAGTATTTGAACACATGTTGTAATGCGATCTCAACTTCCATCAGTAACAAAATACTGACATGTTGTAATACAGCATTATTTAACAATGAATAAGGAATTAAAAAGGAGGTTCTGAAAAATAAAAACAGCTGTGGCAAAAAATGGTCGAGGTTACCCTGGAGAGCAAAGCAGTTATTCTAAGTTTCCCTGCAGCAATCCTCAAAACACTGAAGACACACATAAGGTAAACAAGCTTACCAAAACTCTGCAATTGCTACCAAAGAGGTGATCTTGATGACACTGCTATGAAATGTATAAGCAGCTACACTGTGCAGATTAAGTCACAGACGTGTAGAGGCACAAATCCTATCCAAACCTTGCTCAAGTATCCAAGAGCTGAACTTGTCAGTGTAAACTGTCAGTGAAAATATTAGAAAAGGATTAAAAGGTATTATGGCTTATGACATCACCTGCTAGAAAACAAAGATGACAAAAAAGTAATCTTAGAGTTCTGTATTTTTGCTAATGTTAATATAATACACTATCCAAACCAGTCTTTCTGGTATCTATTTACTTCTTTCTCCTCTTTGTAATAAAGCACACTGTGAAAAAGAATTTTAGTTCCAAGCAAAGTACCTCCTATCAGTACTGTACAGTACACATCTTTCATCTGTGTAAAATGTTATCACGTGAAATTAAAAAAAAAGGACTGATAGGTGGGACAGAATGGGACTGTAATATTTTCCAAAAGCACCTTTGAGAAAATATGAAATGATACAAAGTTGTTTACACTCCAAGTCTAACAATCTACATTACAAACAGAAATCTAAATAAATAGTTGGCATTCTGTAAGAAAACCACCCTATCACATAATATATTAAGAACAATACAAATTGATTTTCCAGTACTGGTCTAAGCAAAAACTCAACATAATGAGCCCATTATTACCTGTTTTCACGTTCACCTCATCAGTACACTAAGAGAAGATGCTACTAAATTATACTGCTGAAATATCTGCAAGATCACTGACTAGGTCTGCACATTCAAGCAGTTCAGTAGCTTGTATTCTCAATCGACCAACTCTACAACATTTCACATAGAGGGGAAAAAAGACAGTTATGAATATGACATTTAGAAGCACTTATCAATCATAATCATTCAACAGCCTGAAAAATTAATTTCAAATCTATTTTCTTCACAAGGGTTCAATTTTCTGATTACAGCTAAATATAAACCAGCACTTTTATAGTAAGATATTCCTTTCTTTACTTATGAACACTTTCTTGTATTGAAGAAAAGGCATTTTATCTCTTCTTTGTTACTGTTTTGCCTTCTTATTTTCTAAAACTGCATACCTTAATTTGTGATCTTGATTCAACAGATCATACTGGAATCCTCCACATGTAAACAAATCATTTTAAAACACGAGGGCTTTCTCAGTCATCAACTGTAGGTCCTTTCCAGAAGCCTGGCAAAAGTCCATTCACAGGTAGACCACACTAATCCTCACACGTCCAGAAGCAAAGGCAGACATGTCCCAGACCCTCTAGTCTATGCCAAGTGGCACTCCCTGCATAGCGTGAAACCTGCCAGCCAAACACTGCATTTCATGGAACTGAGTGAAACATCCAGGAAGATTACTGGGAGCAAATTTTTTCAATGCAACACAGCACAGATGAACCCTTTCCCCATTCTCTCTCAAAATCAGAAGAGAAGTAAACAAAACCCACTATCACCTGCCTTTGTCACCTGCTTTTAGACAGCTCAGGCAGGCCTCACTTCACCATACATTATTTACTTTACTCATTTTCCTAAGAGTAATGTTGTCTGGAATGAAATTTAATGACATTATGACTCAAGCATGCCATTATTAACATTTCCATAGGAAATTAAAATTTCAATGTCTGAGTGACTTCAGCTAATCACTCAACTTAGCAAGACAGAGCTGATTTCCTCAGCCACCTCGGAAGAAAAATTCTTTCCTCAATTATAACCAAGGAAATACTTAAGACACGATGAAAATTTTACAAAGGCTCAACTGAAGATCTAATCCATTCTTTAATATTTATGGTTAGCCAACCCTAAAAAGCCATGTATATGTTTTTTGATAAGTCTTGGCTGGCGAGTGCCTATAATAATTTGACATTAGATAATAAAACTTTTTATAAAGAGGGAGTCTGAAACAATATTAGCTTCAGTGTTTAAAACACTATATTAGAAAATTATTTTCCCAAGCTGGTGAGTACCAGCAAACACTACTGGAATGAAGATGATGTGCTCAGAAACTCTGGGAAGAAGGAAAAAAATACTTAAAACCAACGAAACAAAAACCCCCCACTAAACACATCATACGTTTGGATGACTTCACATACCCGTTGATTTTAAAGATTGATTTTGGTAGTTTAACCCTTTAATTATCTCTCTAAGCAGAACAAGACTATGCAAAGCTACTCACATCAGTGTTATCTTAAACAGAAAAACAAAACAGTAAGAAAAAAAAAACCTGCAGATATTTCCCATACTCCAGCTGCGATCTTAAACTCCTACCAATATTTTGAGTGGTAAAAAAAGTCTGTATTCCTGTTTGCAGATTCAAATATTTAATAAGAAAGCTTAGCCAAAAGGCTGACTAAAAGACACACAGTACTAGATGGGGAGGAAATGAGTAGCTACATATATTAATTATCACCCTTTCTGTGATCACAGGCTCACTCAAGTTAAAATTTAAAGGGCTTAGATTACTTTCTGGTGAATTTTATTAGTTTTCCCCAAGAGGTGCAAAGACTAATGCTGTCACAACAGAAAGAGAGAGCATATACAGCGTCATTACAAGCTGAGTCACCCGAAAGCATTGAATCTTGCTTTATTATAAGACAGCATCTTAAACAGTCTCCTGAAGCACTATCATTTGTTATGTGATACAGTGATAACAGTGAGCTAACCCAGTACTACAATATGAAATCTGGCGCATCTGCAGAGCTCTTCTCAGTAGGCAGACCAAGTTCCCTTGCTGGTCTCTTTGGAGATAGCAGCTGCAGGATTTTCTTCCTCTACTGCAATAGAGAAAAACGCAGAAAAAAGTTGGGGAGAGTTGTCATCTTGTTGTTGCTGCTGGTAACATTCACATACACCTCCTGAGAGCCATGCTGCAGGTGGGAAGAGGTGGTTGGGCAGATGTCCAAGAATTACAACCACAGATTCTTTCTCATGCAGCTGTACCCGTTGACTTATTCTTCCCCTCCGCCCAAGTTTTTCAGTTAATTTCTCTCTAAAGAGCAAAATCTTAAAGTATAAAAATGTAAAATCTGAAGGGACTTCACCATGCCTTACCAATACCTTGCCATCATTCAGATCCAGTCCGTGTCTATTTCTCCTATCCAGTACTAGGCTAACCACACAACAGTACCAGCTTCAAAACAGGTAACAGTGCTCTCAAACAAATCATACGTTTCAATTAATTTGTCATTAAAGAATTTATGATCCCTGTGTTTTTTAGGGACCCACTACAGAAGGTTGCAAAGCAATAAACTTTAGATAATTAAAGAGTGTGATTGGACTTTCTCCACCCCCAAAACTGGTCAGCAGCTCACGAATACAATCTCCTGTCTTGGTTTCTTCCCTGTCCCCTTCTTTCTTGTCTCATCTCATTCGTTGGTGTCTTTGTCAATTACCATATAAATTACTGTGCTGTGGTCACAGAAAAATTAAGTGTAATATTTGATTATGGAATGATATTTTCTGCATGCTTCCCACAGAAATGCAGAGTTGTTTCTACAATAAAAAACACTAAAACGCTTGCTTTATATCACCTACTTTCATTTTAGAAGTCCAGGGGAAAATAACCACAGTTACTACATCCATAGAATGTTGTGCTTTTCCAGAGCAGGTATTTCAGCATTTATCTGATGCTGTAATTAATATTCCATGCCAAATGTGGCATTTTGGTTGCATCCTACAAAATACCTCCTACAACTTGAGAACAACTTGAGAACTCAATGCTTCCAGGTCCCTTTACAATTCCTGTTTACCTTGGACATCCTACAGAAAACTTACATTTTGAGAGCCTTTAGTGCAAATGGTTTGTTCCACTTACAAATTATTTGGAGCATTTGGCCTTGGAAGCAGTGCAATAAGTACAGTGGTCACCAGCATAGCGACGTAACTATTTAAACACCACGATACTTGGAAACTCTTCTCACAAAACAGAAGTCTGCTCTGCAGGGAACTGTGCAGAAAAAGGTTATTTTTGTCCTTAAGAGCTTACTCGGTGTAAGGCAGAAAAAGAAGAGGAATACTGACATATGGACGAGGATATAAAGAAACTAAGACAACAATTTCAGAACAATATACACTGCTTTCACACACCAGCAGTCTACCACAGCTTCCTTGGAGTGTCATCTATTACTTTACTAACTAGCTCTGCAGAATAGGAAGGAAACACCATGCCCTAGATCAACAATATCCAGCAGTGGCAACAGAACTTCAGGAGATGAAAGGCTGTCTTCAAACTTATGGTAGAGCCTAAGCAGCACTTCAGTGACAAAAGGACAATGTTTGACTGTCAGCAACATCTTATGCTTCCTCTTGTTATTTTGGAAGGCCATGATCATACTCTCTCTGCTGAAAAGGAATTATTTGACATTTGGATGTATGAAAATAGTAGTTATCCCAAGAACAAGGCAATATATACCTGAAAGACTGAAAGGAAAGCTCATTTCTGGTACCATACACAGTCATGCAATAACTGTAGCACTTTTACAGTGCACCACATACTTCAGGGTAAGCATATCCTACAGAAATATTGTGCCTCAAACCAAGTAAGACCATAGAAATAACTACCTTGAAACGAGGTATTATGATGACTTATAAAACCTACATACTACCACCTATAAAAAAGGAAGCGAGCTCTTCCCCGATTTATGACACAACCATACATGATAACTCCCTGCTTCTATTAGCAATTAACGCAACCCCAGAAATACACAAGAGCAATCTCGAAAGACAAGCACAAAAGCAAGACATTCTTCAAATACTTACATCTTTAACAACTGTTGCTTATTTAGGGATCCTGGCATGCAGATATCAGCTTTTTATTTTCTATACATAATCTTAATTAGAATTTCAAAACAACATAGAAACTTTAAGAAGTGCAATTGATTCTTAAAGAGCATCCTTTCATTCCTGTAAAAAAGTTATCCCTACATTGCACCAATGAATCATTTAACTCACCTGGCCTGGCTGGGGGGATAAACAATTAACAACCTCCTCCAGCATCACTGGTATGTGCAATCTTCCAAAGTTTTCTGTACTTTGAGGCAACTCTTTGGTTTCACATTTCTGGGTGGTTTGTTCATTTAACTCACTGTCAGAAAGCTTTTTTGCTGAAGAATGGATCCTTCTGGCCAATGCAGCCACAGTTACTGAAGTCAATTTTAAGTTGCGCAGAAACAAACATTTGCAAACATGGCACAGACACGGAGAAAACATTTTGGAGTTGGTCAACCTAGAAAAACAGATGCTGGGAATTACTTCAAAACAAATATTAAAAACAGTAGAGATTTGTTTAAAAAACAAAGTGGAAATGCCATAACTAAATCATTACACAATCCAACATGTGCAGTTGTATAGGTATCTCATGTCAGCAAAAAGTGAGAATCTGTTACTTGAACTAATTTTCAATTTTATCTGCCAATCAATCATATCCAAACAACGATTTTTATTTTTTTTTTCACCGTGAGGACTCTAACAGCATCACAATGTCCCAGAGATACTAACATTAAATGACTAATCAAAGGTGAGCACAACCAGCACAGTGACTTTACCTTCAGACTGTTCCCCTCCTTTCTCCCAATTCTAATGAGACATTTGGTCTGAACAGGAGCACTCACGTTGCCAAATTTTACGTATTTATAATTAAAATGGAAATGGACAAAATAAATACTGCCATTGTATTTAAAACAGTAGTATAATTTTGTGTTACACATGTGGTAAATACATGGTTTTCATCATACATTACATCTCATAACACCAAATAATTTGGGCACAGCCAGAAGCAAGAATCCTCCAGTATATAACTAACCAAAATACTACTTCAAACCCTGGAGGCATCAGAATGGTTAGCTATGTAGTTTGTCTTTTAAGTCAAAAAAGTTATGATTATGGCCCCCCCCCCCCAAAACACCAAAATAAGCCAATAACCTACTAGTGTAGAACTGTATGACTTAAAGAAATTTTCACCTTCTATAAAAAAAAAACCACCACACTATTTGAAAGTTTAACATAGTTAATAATCAGCCTTTATTTATATCTGCATTTCTTCACGGAGATGAGACCTTCTGTATTACAGTATTGCATATGCTCTCCCGTCAGGCAGGAAAGTTACAAACTTTGACATAAAACAATCAGAAAAACTGTCATCTTACACTTCACTAACAGAAGAGCAACTCTACTTTAACTACCAGATTGTTACATCCGTTGCTTGGATTTACCTAACACGAGGCTTTGCCTATTTTCTCTGAACAAAGATGAACATACCAACTCATCACCTCTTGGGAGTTACCCTCCGGAAAATTAAAGTCTCAGCTGTGCACTACCTCCCCTTATCTTAAATCTGAACATAGGTATCATGCTATATAATATTGCACAGACATATCACAGCCCCAAGGTCTTGCAACACCTCTACAGAAAAAAAACATGTGAACCAGGTGAAACCCAAGCTTCTGCCCTTCGTCGGTACTAGCCCAGAAGGTGGTGTTAACAGCAAGGACACACTTCGCTTACAATCAGCCTCATTCTACAAAATTGAATTTTTTTTCCTAGAACGGAGCAGAAAGCATGCTTTCCTTCAGCACATATCTTCAGTGCCATTTAGATGCGGTTTGGGGCAGCTGCCTGCAGAGCGAGACTCTCACTGAAGCAAACAATAAAGGCAGATCGGAAACAAACCCGACTCTCCAAACACTGTTTCCCAAAGGCGACCAGAGAAACCACACCGGGCCCGCACCCCAGCCCGAACCAGAGCCCGCGGCGGGAGGCGGAAGAAAGCGGCCGAGAGATTGTTCCCCGCTCCCCGGCTGAAGGGACACGAGAGGCCGCTGGGAGCGAGCAGCTGCATGCCCGCCCCGCCAGGCCCCGTG
>JANHFX010008979.1:0-14766 GCA_027560015.1 Chloroceryle amazona
CGTTCAATCCCTTCATCTAGGTCATCGATAAAGATATTAAACAAGACTGGTCCCAAAACTGAGCCCTGAGTGACACCACTTGTGAAAAATTAGAATCATAGAATAGATTCATAGAATCATTTTAGTTGAGAAAGACCTTTAAGATCATCAAGTTCCACCATGTTTCTGTAATGGCAACTATGTCATAAAAGTTGTGGTGCACAATGGCCTCCAGCTCCTCCTGCTTGTTACCCATGCTGGATGCACTAGTGTAAAGGCACTTGAGCCAGGCTAACAACTTCATTCCCAACAATGGCCGTCCACCCTTAGGCTCAGCTGTAGCAGGCCCAGTTTTATCCCCTTCCTCCTTCAGACCCTCTTCTAAAAGGAGCTTATCTTTATAGAAGAAAGCAACATTAAAACATCTGTCTAAGGTTTCATAAGATAAAATAAAGAGTTTATGCTAGGATTAGATTCAGAAAGGGAATTCAACACTCTGAAACCATAAGCATCCAGAGCTCACAGAGTCTCATTATTAAATTTATTGTGGTTTGTAGTAGTCCATCTAATATGTCTTATCTTCATTTGGTAGCTTTTTTATAAGCTACTTTCCAAATGTTACTTCTCTTAAGTCATCATTATTTTAGAACAAAATTTGTTCATTGCAGATTGATGCACAGACTTATATTCAAAATACCCGTTTGTCAGTTGTCCTAAAATACACTAGTCAATGGAGAGGGTATGAAAGCTACAGGTAAAACTACAGTTTGTGATGTTAAATAATGTAATTGATGCCTTATGAGCCAAGAAGAAGATATTGTGTATTGACACAGTCCTTATGTGCTGTGGTCTATAGCTGCCCTTCCCTTTTTTGCTTCAGCCACTCCCGGCCTGGATTTTGTTTCCCTATTTACTTTTATTTTTACTGAGTAATCAGATAAATTATATTGCCAGTCATTTGCTACAGCATTCAGGGTCTATTTGACTACAAGGATGCTTGGCTTTTAGTGGAAAAAACCCACAACAACAAAAACCAAACAAACACAAACCAAACGAACTCAAACCAAACGAAACCAAAAAATAAAAGGGATTTTTTTTTTTTTTCCATTTTCAGTGTATACCTTCCTAGCAGAGTTCATACAGCCCATCTACTAACTGTTTCTCTGAATTCCTATCCTATTCACCACATGCAGGAAATACAAGTCTTTCCAAGATCTCTGGACCCCTGTTCCCTGCTTCATTTAATGTTATTAGTATGCTTCCTCTCATCCCTTTAGTAGGAGGAGTGGTCCCTCTTTTATCCCTCAATCCCTTTCGATTAAAGGAAAAAGTAGCCCTGTAATTGTACCAGCTCCTCTAAAGCAGGAATGGTCCTACTGTTGTCCAAAAAAAGTGGATTTGTCACCTGGTGCGCAATAAATCAAATTCTCACACACTGAGGAGAGATATTGCTGATTTATTTTAGAGTTGTGCAAGCCTGGGTGCTAAATGGTTTCCCACAAATTAATCACATGATATGTTTTCCAGGGGGTTTCTTCTCCAAGGACAAACAATTCTTGATTAAAAGTTCCCAGACTTAACTACACCAACAACCTCAAGGATAATCTCTTTGTTATATGCACTGATAGTTATCAAAAAGCCTAACTAAATCCATAAGCAATGTCTGGACAGGTAACACTACTGATGGAGAAAAGGAGAAGGAACTTGGGAGTCTTCCTTAAAGCATGTTAAAGGTTGATAAAGTACTGGGGAAACAAAGTAATTGTGCTGATGTCCCACCTGCATGGACAGAGTTGACTGTGTGTAATGGAAACATTGTTACTTGTGGTGGTGGTAGAGGGATGAAGGAAACTGTAATTGTTTAGAAACAAGAAAATATTCAACTTCTTTGGGGTTTGGGTTTTTTTTTCAATAAGTGTGTCTAAGTTACACTAGACAAGTTGATTTGAGCACAGTTTTATTTAAGCTATTATTTAAATATTTAGCTTGCTACAGCAATATTTTATTGCATTCACTAATCATGTCCACCATTTGTCATACCAGATGGATAACTAAACAAATTGTGTTCCTAGTCCATGTACTCAAAAAAAAGACAGTTAATAAAAATGACTGACATTTGTTGTTGAAGAAGTGGCTAGAACTTGTGGATCATATCCACAACTGTGTAGATCAGTGTAATTTCATTTATTTAAACAAACCCTATCATTTTACACTAAAAAAGCTGAACATTTTTTCTGCTATATCCATATCAGAAGCATGGGTACTGTATTTAAAAAATGTTTACTTTTACTGCTGCTGATTATTTTTTGTTCCAGTGATTATTTTTTGTTCTATGAAGTAGTAACTTGTTATCACTGAAGTATATGTGAACTGAGAAATTGTTATATATTTTGTAAAATAGAAAAATGACGTTCTTTTTTGGGCATACCAAATGATAATGGTAGAGTGCTTTCTACACAAAATATTATGTTCATAGAATTGAAGGAAACAGAGTGCAAAACACAGGATGCTTCCAGACTAGAAGGCTTTTCTTGGTTTAACAGTTAGAAATTTATTTTTTTTTCTAAAAGTCAATGAACCTTCTAATAAAGAAATCCACACTTTCTATGTATTTCCCTTTACTATATAGAATTGATACGCAATATGTGGTGTGTAACTACTGTAAGACACCCTCTTACTTTGTATAAAACAGAGTATCTTCTTACTCTATTAGTTTTATCTCTAATAGTTTTCCAGTGACAGCCTTGGACTGTTAAAGTAACAACTGCCCTGCAATCACAGGAGTTTTGCTCTATTTTGCTTCTACTTTGTGTCAGTAATCCTTCAAGAAGGAAGACTTTCTGAGGAAGTATTTCTTTCCTGCTGCTGCTCACTTAACAAATCTTTTCCCATAATCGGTTCTGTGCATGCCCTAAAGAAGTTTTCATCCTGTCCGACATTCTCACACACCCCTGAACTTCCCCACCCTTCTTGCTCCCAGAAACATTTTTTCCTAATGTTAGACGTTTGGCCCATGAATCATAGAATTATAGAATTATTCAAGTTGGAAAAGACCTTTAAGATCATCAAGTCCAACTGTAAATGAGTTTTCCTGGAACCTGGGCCAAGAAAATATTGACATAATTTTAAAAATTTTATTTCAGTGGGCATCTTTACTGTCTTTGAGCTTATATCACAAGAAATATTTTATTAGGCCAAGGCTCTGCATAAGTTCAACATTATTTAATATAAAAGATAGAATAAAATTATTTACTTCCATTGGAATCCTTTACCCTTTTTTTTTTTTTCCTCCTGTACTTGCCTGTTACTATGAAACATATTTCAGGAAGTTCCACCTTAATTTTCATTTTTATGTGTGCAGAGTTTGTGATCTTGGAGCTTGAACTTCTTCAAGATAAGATCCAGTACAGGAATTGTAGAGTTTGCACAATTTTATATTTTATATTCATTCTTATTGCTGATACAAACTATAACTCAAATGCGTAGCTAAGTCTTAAAAATAAAACCACTACAGTGACCACATACCTTTACTCTTATAAAAAAAAAATAAAAAACCCAGAACCAAACAAAACCAACCTAACAAAGAAACAAAAACCTGACACAAACATAAACAAACAAACATTATTATTATTTTTATTATTATTAATAAAAAACCCCACAAAACTTGGTGAGGAAATCCAGTGGGGTCTTTCTGACCTTATGGAAAAGCAAGTGACAGTTGGTTTAGTGATCTTTTATATTCAGTGAAGCTGTTTTAAGGGTGTCACCCAGGTCACTAAAATGCCCTCTTCTATTTCTTATTTATGCATATTCAGCATGTTGATAATAAGTTTCTAGCATAAATTAAGCTGTTCTTTAATTTGTAGGTCATGTGACTGTGAATAGTACAGTATGCTTCCAGTCCAACTACTTTAGTTATGCTGGATGGAGGAAAAGCTGAACATTAGACAGTTTTAGGCAATCTGTGGGCCACATGTAAAGACTGATATTTTATCTTGACATATTTTTCTAGAAGATGTAACTGGAACAGCAAATACTGATCACAAAGGTGGCTTTAAGTCACCTCTTTCTCCTGATTTCCAACAAGACTGATTTAAATTGGGCATCCTGGAAAACTACTTTCTTTTACATTTCAATTTTTTCTGTGTCTTGGGTGCAAAAGCCAGAATATCTACAGCATTTTATATATGATCCCATACATCTTTGACATACTTATTTTGCTGCTTGGGCATTGTCATACTCTCTATGCCAAGGCTAGCAGAGCCTGCAAAGCCTATCATAGAGTAATTCTCTTAAATGTTTCATGCCATTTCCAGCAAAATATGTGAGTCGAGGTGGTGATAAACAATATCGATATTATGCTGGTTTTACCTGTTCACTGAGTATGTGTGTGTGAAACATCTGCTTGGTTTGAAAATACTTGGAGGAGAATGGTGTAATGGTACACCAGGATGTATAAGATATCAATGCAGGATGATTTTTGATTAAAAACCTGGACTTATTTTTTGTGATGTTGGATTTGGACAGACCTAATAACTGAGTAAGCTTTATTTATGGCCATGACAAAAATGTGACTGAAATATCCAACCCTGATGAAAACCTTCCCATAAGAGTGCAACTAGGTGCTAACTGAGCTTTTCAGGAACAGGAAAAACACTGAATAGATTTCTCTTACTTTTTCTTAGTGTTGATCACTGAATCATAGTCTTGATTTTCTAAGGGAATTTCTTATGCTAGTCACATTAGGAAACAGAATTTTCTTTGCGGGAAGACTAGCAAGGGATTTAAGATATCTTCAACATCATTCAGCAAGTCAGCAACATCAAACTGGACACTTGGAAAATCCTACTATGTTATCTTCAATAAGAAAGATACATATGGTGAAGTAAAATTAAGAGATACAAGCCCACTTAAAATTTATCTTTTCTAGAGAATTTATGTTGGGGTTTTTTTTTTTTCGGGGGGGGGGGTAAATGCATTTATGACATTTTGCATTTTCTCATCTTAAGTACCTGTTGATATATCATGTCATGTTCATTATTTACTGCATGTAAATACTCTGCAGATGAGATTCATTTAACCCAATTTTTGTCATGCAAAAGCTACACGCTGTTCTAAGATTCATCTATGACTGGGAATGGATAGATACCCCAAATGCCATTTAGTCTTCTTTAATTTTGACTCCCTTTTTGAAATACAACACTACAGAATAAAGTTAGTATATAGATATGAATGTTTACTACATGTACTGAATTACAAATTTGTTTCAAGTTAATTATAATTGACTTAATGAACAAACAAAAAATAACCAAATACAGCATCTCTTTAAACATTTAAAGTTTATAGATTAATTATAATGTTTAAAAGTATAGTTTTCTTTATGTGAGTTAGTCTCATTTTCAAGCATGCAGCATACATACATTGTTCTTTTACTATGACCATTAACATTCTAAATGAGAGTTTGAATCATCCTTTTCCTACCTATTGCTTTCTTTTTATTTTGTATTTAGAAGCTTTCTCCTCTTTTTCTCTTGAGTCCATTTGGTATTATCTTTTTATATATGGGATAATATAGTTCATTTACATAACATTTATTCACTAGCCTGCAAAAAATTCCTGTCTTATGACAGCTATTCTCTACCTGCTGTGTTTTACAAATATTGGATATATATTTGTTCTTTGTTATTCTTAAGGCCTGTTTCATACAGCTTGCAAGACTGTATTCTCTTAATGACCAGTACTTGTGCATTTGCATCGTCTCTGTTACAAGCCTGTGCCTACACATTTAAGGCTCCTTCCATCACCTTGTGCTTGTGCTTTTCAAGAGTAGACTGTTAAAATCCCTTGTCATGTTCCAATGTCCTTAAATTGCTGTTTTCCTAATTAAGTGTCTAATATTTTGTTATCATAATCAGGTCACATATCCTTTTTTTAGGGTCACTGAAAATTCACTCTAGATACATAATGATTCAGTAGAAAATATGCATGCATCTATAGATAGATTTAAATACAACTTTTGGGTAGCCACTTGCTATTAACATTTGACAGTTGCATCAAATGTCCTGACACACATTCAAAATCTCTTTATAGATTGAATCTAGAACCTCCATTCATGGAGTTATAATGGAGAAAAGGGAACAGTGGTTATTAGCCTTGGTATTTTTTGTTTAAGAATTACTATCCTCAGCAGGTGTGTCAGAGCCCTAGCCAAGACTGAGATATTTTATAAGATTTCATTCATTTTGAACCCAGGTTATGAATCTGAGTTAGGAGCAAATATGCTTCAACTATAAGGTAATATGAATTTATTTCTATACAGTTCCAACATTTGCCCTGACTTGAAGATTTAAAGCCACCTCTTTGCTGAAGCTATATTACTTCAGTGATAGTACACATTCAAAAATCTGATAAAGGTTTTTAGCTGCTCCCAAAAGCGAGCTTCCTCCGACAATGAGCAAAGTTACCACATGAGTTTGCCTTCACCTGACTGGGGACTTGGATCTCTGTCATGGCTTAGATCCAGATGGGAGCCAAACACCACATGGCTGCTCACTCACTCTTCCTAAAGGGGGATAAGAAGGAGAATAGGGAGAAAAGGCAAAACCCTGTGAGTAGAGATAAGGAGGATTTAATAGAACAGTGCAAAAGGAGAAGTAACAACATTAATAATACTTATGTAATGAAACAATATATAAAGCGAGTAATATAGAACAAACTGTTCCTCTCAGGATGCACTGACCACACAGCCTGTGCCAGAGACCCTCTGTGACCTCTAAGCCAGAGCCTGTGCTTTGCCTGGCCCACTGATTATCTAATACCATACTGACATCATACCCTTATATAACATATATATATATAGCTGACAGATTGAGAGAGTTAGGATTGTTCAGTCTGAAGAAGAGAAGGCTCCAGGGAGACCTTATTGTGGCCTTCCATTATATTAAGGGGGACTACAAGAAAGCTGGGGAGGGACTTTTTAGGCTGTCGGGCAGTGATGGGACTAGAGAGAATGGATTAAAACTAGAGAGAGGATGATTCAGGTTGGACATTAGGAAGAATTTCTTCACCATGAGGGCGGTGAGACACTGGAACAGGTTGCCCACAGAGGCGGTGGGGCCTCATCCTTCAAGTTTTTAAGACCAGTCTGGATGGGGCTCTGAATAACCTGCTCTAGTGGGAGGTGTCCCTGCCACTGGCAGGGGGGTTGGAACTAGATGATCTTTAAGGTCCCTTCCATCCCTGACAATTCTATGATTCTATGATTCCATAACATGTATGATATCAGTATGGTATCAGATAACTCATTGGCTGGTTCAGTTGTCTATCCTGGCTGTGGCTCTCTCCCAGATTCTGATGAAAATAAACCCTATCCTAGGCAAGTTCAGAACATCTCTGCTGAATGCCTCTTTTGGGCTACTCTGTAACAGAAAAATATCAATAAACAAAATGAAATATGTTGAAGGACCACCAGAATTGACAGGATCTGGAGCACTTGCTTTGTGAGGAGAGACTGGAGAAGAGACATGTCTGGGAGGACCTGGCAGGAGACCTCAGTACTTACAAGGAGGGTGTTGAAGAGATAGACCCAGAGTCTTCATAGTGATGGAGAATTATAACATCTCCAGAAATGTCATTTTTAAAATCTGTTACTAAATTTCTGTTCAAGTCTTGTCCAAGAAGTGTGCTAAAGCATGTGTGTACATAAATACAATTAATGTTCCAAAATCATGTTGCTAGTTTTATACCTGTTCATACTTATCAGAGATGTATAATTTTGTCCCAAGGACTAATTATGATTTTAGCTTACTGAATTTTGTTCCTTGCTTTTTTTTTTTTTTTTTTTTAGCTAGTATCATAGAACAGAATGAATTTACATAGGGTTAAATTTTCTAATCTACTACGAAAATTATTTAGAATTGGCTGCTGATGTATTAAAACACAGAAGTTAGTGTCTGGGAAAAGAATCTAGATGCAAAGTTTCTCCAGAGGCTCTTAATTATATGGGAATATTATCTACATGGGGTAAAAGAGAGGAATATATAGGTGTCACTGAAAAGCTCTGTGACAAAAAATATATGGCAAGCATTCAAATTCCTCCCAGTGCCGGAAAACAATTGACAATATTAAATGTGAGCTTTCTGACCTTGATGAAAGATAAAACAACAAAGAAAAAGAAAAAGCAATATCACAACCCCATGCTACTGTTGTGTCATCAGGAAAGAAGCAAAGAAGCATCATCTGGTAAATTCAGACCTTTCAACTTTTATGTTTACTTTGGACTACTTCCTACAAATGCTTCTGAAGACACATTTTATCACCACATTATTGTATATTGTAGAGGAAAAATTATAATTAGCTACTTAACATCTTTGGCAGATGTGTATGAGAACATTTTAAATGACTATATAAAATGTTCAGCATTAAGACCATATTCTGTCTCGAATATAATTCGTTTCATTTTTCTGTTTAATGAAGTGTATAACAGTAATAAATTGTAGAATTCTTTGTAAAGAGTGTTCATATTATTTGTATAATGCAGTTGGTGAACTAACTGTGTTTCAAAAAGCAAATGAGTTGATGGGATGGAAATGTAATTTGCAGCTTAAAGATCAAAAAGCAAAGCAATAACATCGCACCACTGATGCTTAATTAAATTAGTGTGCATTTCACTTAAAGAGGCAGCTTCAGTACTTCAGCTTCAGTAACCCTCTTAGCAAGGACAGTACAGTGGACATGCACTGAGGCACTCAAAAAATGGATTTTTTTTTATTTTACAATGGCAAGCTCATCTCCACAGGGAATTACTGGTGCACACACTGGGCTCCACTGGCAGCAGCAGGGTCTAAGAGTCAAAAGGACAAACATGAACAAAAAATGACAGTCAGTTAAAAGATTGGAACTTGGCAGCTTCAACTTTAGCACTATTTTAACGCAGATAAATACAGGATATGAAGAAGAAAGCACACTTTTGTTTATGCTTTGCCTTATTATTTTCACATGGACTTCAAAAGACAAATTGTGAAAGTGAGCATATGAATAGCAATATAGGAAACAAAATGTGAAGTGGTGAAATGGCATAAATCCCAGTTGATTTTAATGAACAGTCTTCTCATGTACTTGCACTGACCATGAAATTAATATTGTCTCATGCAACTTATCGATTCTATTGGCAACATACAATAGCAACAACCTAAGATTTGAGACTTAAAAATCCCCACTCAGTGTAACAGGATAAATGTAACTCAGGAGGAGGTATTTGCTCTGTGTACAGGAGATGGGACTGGAGCTACAGAAAATCACTAGCATGAAGTGCAAATGAGTTATAAATTGATATTAAAAAGGAGCTGCTCATTGATATGAAGCATTTTTGACAGTTGAAAAAAATTGAAAACTGCTTATTGTAGGCATCAAGGGAAGAGGAGAATGAGCAAGGAATATGAAACCAAGAAGACAAACTGGGTTACTTGAAAACTGTTAAGTAAAAGTCACATGTCATGTAGAAGACCAAATTCAGATATTATATAAACTATTAGTATTCTTTTATCAGATGAATGAGAATTCTATGTTTTAACAACAACAAATTATTTCAGTTATCCCAAATATCTAATTTAATAAACAAGCTATTTCTAAAAAAGGAATTATGTTCTCCAATCATCATGGAACATATATTGGTAAGAATTATCTAAAATTGAATAAGTATTCAGGAAAGATGATAACAACCTTACTTTATTATGAACAGTGCAAAACCTTTCTTAGTAATTTTTTTTGTTCAGTTTGTTGTTTTTTTTTTGTTTTGTTTTGGTTTGGTTTGGTTTGGTTTTGGTTTTGGTTTTGTTTTTCTGTAGCTGCACTGTCATGAATTTTTACTGCTTTTTTCTGGAGTTTCTGGAAAAATAAAGCTCCTGATCCCATGTGTAGGCTTTAATCTTATAATGCTTTTACATGCCTGATAAAAGTGTAACTGCTTTGGATGGTTGTAACAGTAATTCTTCAGTAATGTTTCAGCTTGCATGATTAGAAGGATAGCTTTAATACATGAGATAACATTTCCTATGATAGCCTACAGACTATGTCTCTTATGCAGTGTTCAAGATGTGAAGTATGTAAACCTTTGAGAGTGGCTGCTTTCCTGGGCTTTATTAGAGAAAGATACAAAGATATTCCTTATGACTTTAAAAATTCTGTTAGCATTAACAATATCACTAGATAAAGTGTTATATAACTGTAACAACAACCTCATTTCCAATATATAGAACAACCAAGCTTAGTTACTAAGGACAAAATCTATCCCCCAGAGGAAAAACATATAGAAATGGTAATTTCATAATTGTGAAAATGTCAAACACTGATTCCTGAACAGTTCATGTTGCACAGATTCCATCCATTCATAGCCAGTAAACAAAAAGGCCAGTCTATAGGTTTACATGTATTTAACTCAGAGGTGGAATTTGACCCAGTTTGTCCTTGTCTCTCTATTGCTGAAGGGTTAAGAATGATCTTCCATAACAGAGGAAAATACTACAGTGTCTTCAAAGCAGATGATTCCAGAATAGCTATTAACCTCTGCACTTTGATTCAAATTTATAAAAGAACATGAGAAAAATTGAATCAGCTTTAATGCAGCTTGGCATGATTTTCTTCTATGCCACAAAGAAGTGACTCAGAAGCCACTTTGAAGTCATATAGTCTGTTCCAAGACACTCTCCTTACTTACTAAAAACTGGTCTTTCCTCTGAGCTGCAGGAATGCCGAGTAAATACATACCATGTCCATTTTTATTAGTACAAATTCATTAATTTGAACAAGAAACATCTGAATTAATATTTCGTCATTTGAGTTATTAACCTTCCGTATCTTTTTGTACTTTATCCTGAATGCATATAATGACATAGAGTATATGTGTTATATTTAATTTAGTCTTTAAGTCTTTATGGTTAAAATTATTTGGTTTTGTGAGAGACTCAACATATCTTTTGTTACAGAAGATGTAGAAACAAAATTGTAGTAATAATAGAAATCAAATACCAACAGTCTGGATATTTATACTAACTAAGGCAAAAAGAATTGCATTTCTATTGCTCAAAGGTTTTTCTTTTGCTTTAAAAAAAAAAAAAAAAAAGTGGCCATCTTCTTAGGAATAGAGAGAAAAGCAAGATCAGGAACTTCCTGAAATATAGCAGTGTTATAATGTCGAATGGGTTTATGCTAATGTGCAGGACATGTTTCATGTAACAGTTTCCTTTAATTTTATCTTTTCTTATAATGCATTCACTTTACATTCAGTTCCTGCCTTCTCTTAACCACTCCAGTATCCTACTTGTCCCACTTAGACAGAGATGTTATCAGGGCTGGAAAGAAACAGACTTTATAGGAATAAGAAGTAAATGGAAATCTGTGGTGTTTTGACAAAATAAGTCCTAACTTGAAAAAGTGGTGTTATAATTACTGCATGATCTGAATAAACATGACAGACTTGAGCATCTATTTATGGTTAGTTCTTGGTTTGTTTTTTCTTTTTTTTTTTTTTTATTTTTTTTTTCTCCAAAAAAGCACATAAAGTTTATATATTCTGAGTATCAATTTCTGCAGTATATTTCTAAGTTCTGTGAATGTTCTTAGTTTTACAAATAACATTCATATGCTTAAGAATTATATCTATGAGATCAATAATTTGATGAAAATAATTTCCATGCTAATAATCTTGTTAATTAGGAGACTAAATGAAAAATTAAAATAACATATCTGTATGAAAGATGATACTTATTCCTCCTTTCTATTCAAATGATAGAAAAAAGTCATTTGATTTCAAAAGCTCTATTTTTTAGGATGGCTGGCTTCAGGAACTGCTAATGGTCTATAGGGTCTTTTTGCAGAACATTAACACTATCCATTGACCTCTTCATTAGCAAACATGAAATTATTTGGAATTCCGGTTCCTGCTGTGAAGCTGTCCATATTACAATGTTCATGCCTCTGGGAGTCTCAGCAGACAGATCAGGTACTAAATGGGCCATAAAATATACTAACATGTCTTAGATAGGTCTTTTGTAGAAAGGAGGAAAAGAAAAAGGCAAAGCATTTCCAGGATTATTAATGATGAAACAATGAAGATATGAGCAAGACACACTGCATTTGCCCCTGCTGTATTTGTTCAAAAACCTTTACTATGTATAAAATAATTGTGTTTAGTTATACTATTAAAAAATTTAACCAGCATATAGTCTCTTCGTAACTAAGTGCAAACTTACTATTCAAGACTGACAAAATGGCAAGGCCCCAGTCATTCAGCATTAAAAGATCTTAATGTGATCTATAAAAATTTGGGTCTGGACTGAGACAAGCTGCAGTGCTTAGATTCATTAATCAAATCTTGTGGTCAGTGTGTTTAAGAAATATATATTATTTCTTAATCCTTTGTGCTTTTACTTTGTCTAGTATTTATGGTTTGGGGTGTATTTTTGTGGGTTTATTTTTGTTGTGTTTAATAACTTTGTTTACTTCTACATCTACTTATTACTTAGCATTATAAAATCTATAGCAGATATGATTTTAAAAGAGTATTGATATTCATTGAAATATTTTATAAAAATGCATCACAAATTCAAAATATGACAGAGCTATAACCATCAAAAGCAAAAAATAAAAAGCTTGATTTTTTTTAACAAGTTTAATTATTCTGTACAAGGCTAATTACTTCCAAATAATGAAAATTTTATGTAACATTTCAGAATTAATGAAGCACCTAAAATAGCAGATATCATTAGAAGCACTTGTCACCACTTGGAAGCAGAGAAACAATAGTTATAATGTTCAATTATTAAAGTTCTACAAGAAAAATATCCAGTAGTTTATTCCTTTTTGCATGCCTACATGCGACACAGCTGATGCTCAGAATGACACAAAAGAATCTCTTCATCCTAGAATGCTAGTTGTTAATTAAACATTTTTGGCAGCACCTCAAAGATAAATGGAGTTATATATATAGTAGTAAAAATTTTTCACGGAGTCCATCAGAACAGCAGCTTTCCTGTTCATATCTTGAATTATCTCTAATCTTGGCTTCAGAAAAACAAATACATTGAAAAAAATCTTGTCAGTATAGGAGTACAGTAAGGAGTCCAAAAAAACTTTCAAGGACATCGGTTTCCACTTTCTGGGGTGTAAAAGTTGTGATAAAGGGCTGTGAACGGCTAACACTTTTAGCTAAAATACCTTTATTCCCTCAGAGTCTGAAATGACAACTGTACAAATGGGGTTACAGCAACCTTATATATATTTTACAGATAACCATCTTTCTCTAGCTCTTAACTCGGAAGAAATGAGCTGTGATTCATAACTTATTAACTATAACAGAAATTTTACTGTTGAAGCTAGACTGGAAGAACGGTGTACAGTCAAGGGACTAGACTAATGAAGATGCAATGTGTTACAACAAATTAGCAACATCTTTTACTGGTTTTCATTAGACAGATTTTATCCGCAGGTAAATAACTTGATCTCATTATGCTTAATGAGAAACTTTAGAATCAGATAAGAAAATGCCCACTTTCTTTTGTTAGTTGGGTGTCTCTTACACTTCTCATTTTTCTAGAATTTCTCTCCTTGAACTTGCGTAGCACTTAGTACAATATAGCCACAACATTGCTTGGTTCCCTTAGATATTATTGTGATAATGAAAATCTGTTTCTAGACTTAGACAGGATGTTGATATTATATTCCCCAAAGACTAAGATATTGTGATTTCTTTTTCCTTTTTTTTTAATTTAAAATTCCTCGGTGGTTATTTTTAATTTATATTTTCTATTTCAATTGCCATATCAAAAGTGAATAGTTCTAATATTAAATGTGAGAATTAATTCACCAGAGAAACAAATCTGTTGAAAGGAATGGGACTATTTAATATGGATAAAGCTGCCAGAGCCTTCATTACAAAGGCTCTGTTAAGAGCAATGAAAATTTACCAATAACTATCAGTTGTAGAAGGTGTTAAAAATATACTTGCAATGGTAATTATTGAAAAGTTATGTAGTTGTTGCCACAGATAGTATTGCTAAAAGTGCTAACCAAATAAATATTCACAAAAGAGAAATCAAATCATTGATGTCATGAATGGCGCACAGTGGCTTACATGACGGTAAATTTATTTCCATGGACATAAAGAAGAGTGAATCTCACAAAGTAACTTGCCAAACTCAGTTTCATTTACACTTAGCTAATGTTCAGGTTTGACTCAGACAGCCTGCATTTAAACTCAGGTGTCTGGGTTACACTGCACAGTGGACTGTAAGTAAACAGGGTTGCTTCACTCATTCCTTCATACATGTGCAATGGAATCTAGGGATGGATGGATCTGTTTGGTTTTGTATGCCAGCCTTTTCAAGAACTCAGAAAGCAGGTCTAGCAGTCGCTCAATCATTTAATTTAGCTCCTTCAAAAAGAACAGACATAATAGTTTTTAAGAGATGCAAACTAAAATACATTAGAGAAAAGAAGCTACAATTTCATACTCTCCTCATTCTGATATCAGGATTAATGCTGCCCTGGATAAAGAAGATTCCTTTTGTGAGCAGGAGGAAAGCTTAAACATAAGAGTCATAGAATCATAAGGGTTGGAAAGAACGTCTAGAATCAAGTCCAACCTTCATTCTAACATTTATCTATCCACTAGACCATAGCCTGAAGTGCTACATCCTCTTGTTTTTTAAACACATGGGAGAAGAGACCAACACCAGCCTTGCTACAACCTCCTTTTAGGTAGTTGTAGAGAGCAATAAGGTCTCCTCTCAG
>JANHFX010008980.1:3812-15606 GCA_027560015.1 Chloroceryle amazona
TGTTTACTTTTCTCTTTTACAGATATATATATATATATATATGTAAGTGTGTATATATGTGTGTGTGTTCATATAGGGGAAAAGCCAACAGGTGTGTAAGCAAAACTAGCCTTTTGCACTTTGTGAAAAATTGAGAAATTCTGAACTATGGGTTACCACGTTGTGTGCCTGCTTCAGGGAACCGCCCAAGCTCCCAGGGATCTGCTTCTTTAATATCCTATAGGAAGTGGTGAGGGAGTGCAAGGCCCCTGGGTGGCCAGTTGGCCAAAAGTGAATTGGGTTGTAACTCTGAAGAATGTTTGTGAACTGGTTGCAGGCTGTGCTAATATAACTGCTTGTTTTTTTGGTCTTGTCTCATCTGATCTCTCCTGGATCATTTCCTCATGAAATGCTGGCGGAAATAGAGACTATTCTTTTGACTTGGTGGTGGTATTTGACTTGTTGGCAGTGAGAAACTCTGACTTGTTCTTTCCTATAACTTTCCAGGAAGGTTAACACATCTTCCTTTGCTTCACTTCCCTTGCTTTGAGATAGGATTCAGAATGGTGTCTGTTAAATTACCTCGGTTACTAAAAAAATAGTAAAACAATAACAAAAATCCGCATAACAAACCAAACAGAAGGGTGGGTGTGGGGGGCACACCAAAACAAACACAAAAACCCTTAAGACGTTATTTGGGTAGCTTTATCTTAAAAAATGATTTGACACAAATGTGTTCTGGAGTCTGGATTAGCATTAGAAGCAATCAGATCTTCCAAGACCTCTTTTTCTTTTATGCCAAGACAATGGTTTCTGGGATGCAGTGTGAACCCTCTCAGAGAATCGAACAGGGTTAAACCCAACATTTCTGTTAGCCTATGAGTTTACTGCAGGGCTGCACAAATGGTTCTCCTGGCAGTACTGAGAAAGCAGCATCAAGTTGGTAAGCAGCAGCAGCTTCCCCACTGCTCCTTATGTTAACATTTGTACTGGGGAAAAAAAAGTCTATCAAATCACGGCCAGAGATGGTTTCACAGGTCTGTTCTAAAACACTGCATTGCAAATGATTGAGTGTATGGAACTAGTGGACAGCTGAATGTGAGGCAGCCTTTCTCAAGCTGAATTCAAGCAGACCTAGAAGCCCCTGTGACTTTCCCAGTCACACTAAAGGCTTTTGCAGAAATAAACAAGGAAACTGTCGGTACCTGCAGACTGCTCTTTACCTTGGTGCTTAGGTCATCTTAGCTACAGCAACATCTTCCAAAATAGTAATAAAGGGCCATAGTTTCAGTTTCTCACATAATTTTAAATTATTGGTTAACTTTAACTTGCTTAAATGGGTTATTAAAATATTTTACTCTTTTGTGTAGTCTTGAGAAGCTTTCAGTGTTAACAAATACTTGGGCAAGACATGGCTTGCACTGCTTCCAGGGATTATATGGTACAAGACAAAAAAAAAAAAAGTGTTCTTTGTGTTATTCTTACATGGTGCTTTGTGCTGTTGTAGGTCACCAATGGAACATTTCCTTTTACATGTGCTACTGTTTCTGGTTTTCTGTTTTTTTGCCCTTTACCTCCTTTCTATTTCCTTCTATAGGAAAGAGACCTACTGGCATCATCTTTGTAGTAAAAAAGCAGGAGCTGCTGCTGAGTTTGTTCTGCGATCACCTTGCTGAGCACCAGGTTAGAAATGTGTATTAACTTTGTAAGTGTTAAAGTAATCTTAATTAAGTCTAGAAGTTTTGCTCAAGCTATTTCAGAGTTTACAAAAATGTTATTTCATACATGGAATTTATGACAAATAATATTTGGGTGTGTTATTATCAAAAATTAAAACTGGTTTTAGTTTGTATCACTAACCTAAGTTCTTCGGTTGTTGATACAGAGTAAAAAAAAAGTATGTTTAGGTCTAAGTGTATGTTTAGGTCTAGAGCTTCAGTTACAAATAAGAAAGTAAAGAATTAGTTGCCCAAACCCTAGCCAGAGTCAAGCCACAGAGCTAATGAAATAATTTGCAGAATGTCTAGAACTGGTTTGTGGAGATTTTCTCTCTGTGCCACTGCCTTGAGAATGTGAACATCTTCAGTTCAGTGGCTAGTCTGTGATGGTTAGGTGGTGACTCTTACAGGCCTCCAGTTCTGTAAGGCACAACTGAGATTTTGTTATTCCAAAACCTGTAAAGTTATGCTGATACATAATCAGTTTGTATAACTAATGAATCTAATCCAACTTCAAGACAGCAAAAGGTGCTTCTATAAATGATGTACTCTTCTGTTAGGTTAGAAACTGGAATAAGTTATGTAAAGAAAATATTAATGAATTAGAAACAACTATTGCTTTTCCTTGCTAAAGTAAGGTGTAAATAGGCGTAAGATTTATTAAATGTTAGTTCTTAAATGTACATAGATAATAATCCTCCTCATTTTATGGAAGTTGTGTAGTTGTAGGAAAGCCCAGTTTTATGGCTACCAGTTGATAGAGACTACGAGTTTCTTAAAATAAATGTTCAACCATGATTGATTAAAATAATAATATTAGTAATTTAAATCTAATTCTCATCTACTCCAGCCCTCATTAGTGTTATGAAAGATGTATTAGTGTGGGTTTCAATGGAGGAGTATCTACCATAGAGGGGTAAAATGAAATGTACTTGGTGTTAAGTTGTACTCATGACTCTTTTATTGAAGCAGTTTAACATATGCTTACATAATAGCTTTAAACAGCAACTTAACCTTTCTATAGGAATCCTACAACTTGATTTGGAATTTATTATAGCTCAGGACAGGAAAATATATATGCTTCATTTGCATTTTTTACCTGTAATAAAGAAACTTTGTTTCAATGACTTTCTGAAAAACATAACCATTGACCGTAATAAACTTTTAAATTTATATAGTGCCAAGGTAGCTTTAAGAAAGTACTTATTGTTAGTTGAGGCTGCAGTTGTTGGGTTTGCATGTTCTAGTGAATCATATGAAGCTTGGTAGCTTGCTGATGAATTAAACTAGGAAAGTGAAATTGGCAAAAAGAGCAAGTGGTGTTGATATATGTGTCTTGTTGTTTGAGAATGGCTGAAATACCATACATGATTAAAGCAGGAGTTAGATAATCTTGTCTGTCTGTTAACAAGAACTTAAACTGAAATAAACCTGATAGTATCTAGCCAGTAAAAATACTAGCAGTTCTAAGAAGGAAGAATGAGATGGCATTCACCTTCAACATAAAGACTTTTTGGTTTTAATACACAAAACAATTTTTTTTCAATATAAGTTCTTTTGCATAATTAATTCTAAAAGAAAGTTCTTGAATTTGTATTGTTAATGCAGTCTGCTGAAATTATGTGTATAATTCTTTTATGTGTAATGTAACATCCACTTGGAGGATAAATGTGTTTTGGAATATCATTAGTTGCTGTTCTTGATTGCTCTTATATCACCTGAATAGGCTTTGTTGTGTTGTATTAGAACTTGTGCAGTTAAGATCATAGTTTCCATTTCTCTATTTGGTATCTTCTATTTCACCAATAAAATATGCTAGTAAAATTTGATAGTTTCTGCAAGCCTTGGAAGTGATATGCTGAAAGCAGCTGTTTAACAAGAGATACTCAGTTTTTGTTTGATCAATGAGTTTTGTTGTATAAAGCTAAGAAGCTGAAAAAGTTAAGTAAGCAAGATAGAGGTCTGTTACAGCTGGACAGAACCCTTATTTAGATATCCACAATTAAAAGTAGATTGCTTTTCAACAATAGGAAGTGAATAAACTGCAGAAAAATAAATATAATTGTAACTTTTTCAGTTGAGCACCTTAACACTTCTTATTCCTGGAGATCGTTCATTTGAATGTTGCAAGATAGAAAAGTTTTGGGATTTTTTTTGATTGACATTACACTAAAACAGTGACACATGCAACACTGGAAATGTATTAAACAACTGTACTGTCACTAATGTTCTAATTATATACACATTAAATGTTTACTTTACAGTATTTCTTTTAGTATAATGAGTTCATTAAAATAAAAAAGCTTTTGATGCTAATTCAGAGATCCATAATCTTGCTTAGTGTCTTTCACATGTAGTTTTGATGGTAACTGACAAGCTATAAGTTAATTAGCGCAGAACTTACTAATGAGGATGCTAAAAATCCTTACTTTCACATTTTTATTGATGCTTTCTGAATAAATTGGAGTAAACTTGTTTGTATATCTCAGAAGTTTTAAGCATTTCTGGATGAAGGTGCTGTTCTTAAGTAAAAAAAAAATCCCCAATTAATTGAATGATGAGAAAGTTTTGAGAAGTTTGACAAAAGTGCTTATCTTCAGAAATGGGGATAACCCAAAACCAAAGCACCAAAACAAGGTCTGTTAATTAGCATGGAAGACAGCTTCTTGAATTAATATGTGGTGTTAATTAACAGGAAGTCCGATGTTGTGTTGTAATTACCACCAATATTTTTGACATACTGAGTGACTGAAGGTGAATTATATAGATAGCAATTTAGTAAACACTTCAGAGTTTGGGAACACTTTTCCTTTGTTTCTGTTTTTCTAGAAATATGGATAGACTTCTGCGCCTTGGAGGAGGTGTGCCCGGGCTGGGACAGGTTAGTATATGCTTGTCAATATAATCTTTTTAATATTAATCAGTTCCGTAATATTACTTTTATTATATTGAAAAACAGCGTTTAAACCCCTCAGGGTTCATAATAATAATCTCTGAGATGCTAAGTGTATGCAAATCATGGTTACAGCCTGTTTCTTTTTGACAGTGTAAACTCTTGTATTGGCACTAAGTTTACAGAATGATTATAAACCCTTAATTTGGTGCCTGAACATTTTAAAGTTTGGATTGAAAAGCACTGGAAAAACAGAATAAAATTTAAAAATTAGTTTCCAATAATGCAGTTGTTCAGAACATGAAGGTAGTTCTAAATTGCTGAGCATGCCTACTTGCTCCTTAATAAATGATGTATTTCAGTCATTGGATCACGTAGCGATGGACATAAGATACTGAAGTATATGTAAATTTCAGGAGGTAATTTAAACCCATGTGTATTTTGTTGTATGTTCTTGTGTTCACTGTTGTCCTCACTTCTGTATCTACTCCACAAAAAAAGCCTCACTGGCATCTCTCCTGTTCCTGTGGGAGACCTGCACATGTTGCATGGCTTCTCCTGCCTCTAGAGCAAGTCCTAGTGCTTTTTTCTGTGGCCAACTGGTGTGGACAGCAGTCTTCCAAAAATGAAACCGAGCTGATCTTATTACATTATGCTGACTACAGTGGGTACAGGAAAAGAAAAAATAATTAGGAACTTTTTTGTCAGAGGCTTATAGGAAGGATTATTTCCTTAAGGAAAGGGCCCTAGTGTAATGTCTTTTGTAGTCTTGTCTGACTGTGGTAGCTGGCCTTTGTCTGCTTTTCTCATCTGCCTCCAGGGCTCTTGTTCTGAATTGAGAATCCCCACTTACTCTTCTGGAGGAATCAGTTCTGTTTGTCTTTAGGCTTCATCATGTGTGCGTGAGTTTTCTTCTGGGATGATTGAAATTGCTAAAGCCACAGCTTATTTTGGTTGTGTGTAATGTATTTGTGTCCAGTATAACTAGGAAAGGGGTGATTTAATACTGAAGCATCTCATGAAATAGTCTAAGCTGTTTTACAGCCTCTAGGTGTTTTGCCAAATAAGCTGTAACTTTTGGTGTATAATTTTTTTTCCTTTTTATAGCTAAAATTCTATTCACGCTCTTAGTGAATCTTCAAACAGCCCTCAGTTATTTTTAGTTTCACTTTCCTAAGCAGTTATTTCTCTTGTTCCTCTGAGCTGCCAGCCTGCTTCATGACTCTTCATTTTTTTAACATCTGCGCAGTCGAATCACTCAAGTTTTCACTTAGTCCTCTCTGAACTTGACGCATATCAAAGCTGTTTTTCAGATTTACAGTTAACTCTCTGCTGCTTTCTGAATTTCTCAGCTTTAACTTAAAGCTTGCTAGCAAGTTGAGGCAGACAATAGAACATAACATTCAGAAGAGGCTCACTGAACTCCTCTGGCAGCTTTGGTCTGCAAAGCTGCTCCATGTTTCTTCAAATTGTCTCTTAAATGAATTGATGAGTATGTCTTGCATTAAAAAGAAAGGCAGAAAACTGAATTGCTCTTTATGCAAGTTGCTGCTTGCACTGTCTATCTTGACTCCTTTTGTAGTCTTTCAGTTTATGGAATCAACAGGAAAGCTTTTTGAAAATAATAATTTCATGTCCTTAAAATTTCTGTTGTGATTATTGATAGACTGATAATTGAGACAGATAATCCAGAGTGAGTTAGATGGCTTTGAGGTGGAAGAGAGAAGTTGGGTATTTCTTGGACATACTTTGTCCTGCCAGAAGGTAAACAAAGTTATTACCATTCATTTGTGCTAGAGTGTTTTCAGCAACTGTTCCAAGCTTTTTGTTTTACTGCCGTGCTGCATTTATTCTGGTTTTGGAGGTTTTGCTATTAAGGTTGTACACAGTAAAAACATCTGTTGAGTGAGTCATTCTTGGTAACATAAGTCATCTGTGTGTATTGTCGTGTACAAAGAGAAGCACTTATAAAGTAATTTTATAACAAAATTTGGGGAATTCTTTTGTAGTTAAGGGTTCTCTCTCTAGCAAGGGGACTCCATCACAGAAGGTCTACTAACAGTGCATTTGATTTGATTTGCTTTATAACTAGTGTTCAAGTAACAGCAGATGCATGGTCAGAACAGTTCCTGTTTGATCTCTGCCAGGGAGTTATTTCTCATTGACTTGTCTTAGCTTCTGCCACAGCAGTTACTTGGCTCCTTCCCCTTGGTAACATCACCTATTACAATTACAACATCACCTATTACAAATCTTGTCTAGGCTTTTTTTTTTTTTTCGTGGTTTTCTTCATTTCCAAATGTCCCAAGTGCTTGTTGGATTCATGTTTTCACAACTTTCTTTTCAAGTCTTTTTTTGTCTTGTATTCCACGTGAAAACTGCTTTCAGTGAATTAATGGTTCTTTTCTTACTACTTGCTTCTTCAGCATGGTATTGAGTGGCTGATTAGCCTTCAATGTTGAATTATCCAGAGGTGGTTGATGCTGAATTCTATGGACCCTAAGTCTGTCTTTATATGATTAATAAATCTTTGAGGAGGTGATCTTGAAGTGATATTTCCACAATAATTTTTTCATTCAGTGACTTGTACGTTAGGAATTTTAAGCTGTTTTGTCTCCTTTAGTCTTAGATGGACAAGGGTCTGCCATCGTGGTGCAGAAGGTGGATGAGAGAGGAGGGAAGAGAATCTGGTTTTAGCATCACATAAGCCATCCGCTGTATTTTCTGCCAGTGAATTTTGTCATTAACTTTGTGTTCTTTGTTCAGAAAGGTACCACTGTTTAGTTTTAAACTTGATACTGTCAATAAGACCTTCTTCGCAGTACTGCTTCATGCAGAAATTATTTGTGTCTTACATGCCTGGTATTGTAGCCATTTGAATTTCTGCTCTCATGATACAAAAAGCTTTTTAAAAAAAGATGTGCGGGACTGGTTAAAGTTTTAAAGTGTTGTGATATGACAAACAAAATGCTTATTACTTTCCCTTCTTTAGTTATGAGAGTCCAGATTTTGACAATGCCCTTGTTTTCTTTCTCTTGTATGGACTTCTCTCTTTCTCCTCCTACCCTTGTAATGTTGGGTTGTTCTCTTCCCTTTCCTGGTTCATTCTTTTCCATCTCTGCCTGCTTATCCCCCTGGAATACTGCCTACCACAGAATTTCACTAGTGATTTAATACTTTGTATTTTACATTGGCTGCTGACAAATTAACAGGCTTTGTGGGGTATGTAAAAGCTACAAGCTACTTATGTAGCAGGCAGGAATTTGGAGCAACACTCCTTTTCATTTTGTACACTGAACTATTGTTTCCTAGTGAAATCAGTTCCACATATGCCTGTTAGACAGTCCTACTGGATACTGTTTAAGAGTGTGAGCAACTTTAAGTGCATTTTTATCAGAGCTTCCCCCCAACACTTTCAGAACAATAATCCAAGCTATACAAGTTCTTCTCCATGCTAACACATCCTGTCTATTTTTCTGAATCCAGAGGTGAGAGGAAGCAGTGAAATGATTAATGACACTTCTTTAAAATGCTGTTGAAGTAATTTTTCATTACTTGATGGTTTTTTTGAAAATACTCATTTACATTGCTCTGTTGGTGCAGACAACTGTTCTAGTGCAATAAATGAAAATAAAACTGAATCTGCATTTCTGAGTTAACATATTTGATGGCAGAGGGGAAGAGTAAAAATCTAAACAGGAAGGAAGTGGGACAGAGAGAAGTGACCTGTGTTGTATAAGGAGTGTTTACACCTTGACTTGAAGTACAGAAAATAGAAGTGTAGATAGATATTTTATTTGAATAATGGACTTGCCAATTAGCCATCAAGTGCTTCCATCTGTGAAATAGTTGATCAGATGGGTTAGCTGGGATGTTTCCAGATTAGGGCATTGTAAATGGCACTTGAAAACTGTCACTTTGATTATGAAGTTTCAAACATTGCACTGTTTGGTGCTGTAGAACCTCTTTGCCTCATATTATCATGGTTTTTTAGAACATGCTGATCCCATTTAGTAAATCAATGGCACTGTGGAAACTTGGGAGACCTGCCACTGATCTAAAGTTCTGCTTCATCTGCTGATCTAGCCAGGGTGGTTATTAGAAAAGAGCACTACTGGCTTGGTATTTTGTGAGGCTTCAGTATAAGAGTTGGTGATCTGACTGGTAAAGAAAGTCAGGCTCATTGTAGATCATTACCAATCAAATGCAAATTTCCTTTAGTTACTTCATTAAACTGATGTGTCTCTTGAGGTAAATGGTGTTATAGCCAGTTAATCTGTATCATAAGATTCCCTGTGTGAAAAAATAATAAAAAAACACCATCACAAACCCTCAAAACAAACAACAAAAAAAACCCCTCAAACACCATCATCCCTTCCCCCTAAAAAAAAACAAACCCAAACCACACAAACAAAAAACTAGAAAAAGCCCTAACACCTTAACTTCCTATTGAACATTGTTTTGATTAATTGATTCTTGAAAAAGTTTAGGTTTTAATTGGAAAGGTACAAATATGTTGTCTTTAATGAAGTGATTCCCCCCCCCCTTTGGAAAACTGTACAGTGTTTTGGTATCTCTTGCACCTGCATGACTTTTTTCCTTCCTGTATCTCCTGTGTGCATAAGCTTTATGTGGTTTGAATTGTGGTGGTACACTGTTGTCTGCTGCTTATATGTATTTGAAGCTTCAGATGCTCCTTTTGAGAATACTCTGCTAGGGGAAAAAAAATCTGAATTACAGCTTTTAAAATTGTGCATCATTTCTGTGCCGTTGCCTGAGACATTTTCCAGCAAAGTTCTCAAGCACCAAGGTTGTTCATATTTCTAGAATTCCAGTACACCTCCCAAGAGATGAAATGGTATAAAGTTTGGGTGGGTTATTCAAGTTCTTTTTTTTTTTTTTTTTTCCCCCAGAAATTTTCAACTCATTTAAAGAGCAGAAGAACTTTCTCAGTGACATTTTTCATCCATTGAAAACATCTAACATCAACTCCCTTAAGTTCAAAAGACTTAATCCATTGCATATGTTATCTCATGTAGAAAGTCTCAGCATCTGTTTATAAATCCAAAATAAATGGGGTTTGTTTTAAGGAGAAGAAAACACTTTAGATATAGTAAACTGTGCCGTTTTGCTTTCATTGACTGGGATGAGTATTCTGCACTGGTTAGTGTTTTAATAGAGGGATGTCAAATGAAAGCTTTGTATCAAATGTAGGGTACTGGTGTGACCTGAATCTGCTTACTGTGGAGATGGGAGCTCCACAGGTAGTGTAGGCTTATTTGTAAGCTATTGGGGATTGCTAAGGCTAGGGATAGTTTTCCTACATTTGAAATACAGTTGAGTGAGTGTAATGAGACTTATATTCCAAAAGGCTAATGGGAGAAGGAGAGAGAAACACTAGAATTGGTTTAGGTACAGTCATACGATTGCACTTACAACACAGTGTGTACTTTATTATAAAAGCTGCCTTTAAGTACAACAAACTGCACTACAGTCATACCTTATATGTTAATCACAAACAAACATAAAACTAAAAATAACAAAGTTAGTGGGTTGTGCCTGAGCATTATCAGTTTCCTCTGATCTACTATTTTCCTATAAATTCTGGAGACCGTTTTTATTTGCCTCCTCTTGGCCTCAGATCTTAAACTTCCTTATTTCTAATAATTAGGCAATTAGCTTCTCTCTCCTCAATTTAATTGCCATTGTAGTCCAGCTGACTTTCCCCAGAAGAGATGAAGGAGCTTGGACAAGGAAATTAGTGTAGCCATAATAAGAAAGAAGGGGGGGGGGGTGAAGTCTAAACAAGAGCAGACATCTTTTTGCCTTTTGTGTTACACCTGTTCACTTGTAATGTTCCTTTCTGCAGACAGGAAACAGCCCCTTTACAGTGATCAATTAAATTACTGTATTAGTTCTGAAATCCCATACTATTGAATATTAAATTGCAATGCAATATCAATATTAAATGCTATGCAGTACTTTTGAACAAGGGCCTCTCTTTTCTTCCTGCAGTGTAGGAGATTTCTCTTCAGTTTTTCCTGGAAGTTTGAAGTGTTCTTGCATTAATAGTGGTGTGTGGAGGAGGTTGTTTTGGTTTTAAAAAAGTTACAAACAGGTAATGTGTCTATAAATAATCTGAGGAGTGGGTGTCAAATAGAAAAATCCAATCTCTTTTCTGTAGTTCCCAGTCACAGGACAAGGAATAATGGGTATAAATTTGAGCATAGAAGGTTCCACCTCAACACGAGGAGAAACTTCTTTACTGTGAGGGTGACAGAGCCCTGGAGTGGGCTGCCCAGAGAGGCTGTGGAGTCTCCATCTCTGGAGACTCCTGGATGCTTTCCTGTGCAGCATGCCCTGGGTGATCCAGCTCCAGGGGGGTTGGCCTCGATGATCTCTAGAGGTCTCTTCCAACCCTTACTATTCAATGATTCTATGTTCCATTTCATGCAACAGTTGTGTTGGGAACATTGCAGAAAGTCTGACTATTGCAAATTGCATGAAGGTGATATAAGTAAATAACTTCATATAATGAATATATGTTAATATTGAGTAATAAATATTTATTTCTAATAAAAACTAGACTAAGTAGAATGGCTTTCTGTTAAGGACATTGTAGTAAAATGAAGCTTATCTGACCTCAAAATAGTCAACTAGTGTATTATTATGCCATATCCTGCTAAATATTTTTTTTCTTTAGCAAGCTTTATGCATCAGTCAGCGAGAATATTTTCCATGGTAGTATTGGAAAACAGGAGTGCCATTTTTTTATAAAAGACCTTTCAAAATTTTGACAGCATTGAGCAACTAAATGAGCAAAACACAATGCATTCTGCAGGTACATTGGAAATCCTGCATGTGCCCATGTGGGTAGATTACTGTACCTCTGTCTTGCACTACTAACAGTTTCATGGGGGATTACTGATAGATGGATAGGACAGAAACATCAGCTAAAACTTGGTGGCTTTCTTTCCATGCGCCCCCCCACTCCCCTTTTTTAATTTTTTTTTTTTTTAAACTGAAATTCTGGTCAGGTTCTTTGGAGTGTCCCAGTGAACTAGAGATATTTTTTAAGTTCTGCCTAAAAAAAAGAAAAGCCACAAACAAACACCAAAAAAATCAGACACATAAACAAAACCCACCCCACACCCCCCGCCCCACACACCAAAAAAAAAAAAACAAAACAAAAAAAAAAAAAAAC